>AYNK01001632.1:0-19594 GCA_000497225.1 Amanita jacksonii TRTC168611 | reverse complement strand
TAGCTGACTTAACTTGTCTGGGACAACACCCAAATCCACCACCTTGTATCCCATCCCCTCCAGTGCTGCCTGCAACGACGGTCTATTCGTGTCAAATATTCCGCCCCATTCGTTTCCAGAGAGCGCCTTTGGGTTTTGAAGGTCAACGATTTCGTTTCCTGTACTGAGAATGGCAACAACGGGTTTTTTGTATACTTTCACCTAACATATGTCACCATGAATTATAAACCTGGAACAACGATAGCTAGCTTACTTCTTTGCATCCTACAAACGCCAGTGTGCCTATCTCTCCGCCGTTGATGGATAGCCTGTCGCCTGCCTGAAGCGCCAAGTCTCCTTTGCGCACGTCCGAGCCAGGCTTTCGTATGTTCTCTCCCTGAGACACTTGCGCTAGCGTTTCTACTTCTTTCTCTTCCTCATCCACTCCATCTTGGTTCTTATACGTTGAAACGAGACGAGTGTCCTCTACCATGATGACTGCATCTGCTCCAGCCGGTAAAGGTCCACCAGTATTAACGCGGTATATTGTACCCGGCGGAAGCGGGTCTGTAATTGAATGCACTCCAGGCGTGAGGACCTGGTAGGTTCCCGGCGCATATGAAGCTAAGGAGTGATGAGATTTTCTTATTATGCAGATTATCTGTGCATCTTACAACGCAAAGCGTAGCCATCTACGTTTGTGGTGAATGTTGATGGGACGTCTTGAGTTGCATATATATCCTGCGCTAGGGCATAACCCCCAAGTGCTGGTGTGACCTGTACGTGGGCATTAGCTGAGGTCATCAAATGATATTAGACGACTCCTCACCGGTAGTGTTTCTGTGGGCAATGGGCCGACCTTGGTTAGGATAAGCTCCGTTGCCTGGCCAAATGGTAAGATAGGGAAGGGTGATGTACGCGCCCGAGCAGATACTGAGAGAGAGAGAGAGAGAGGGTCAGACATAGCACATTGGCCGCGTGGGTGCTACAACTCACCAGGTGCTAATGGATCCCCCGTAACAGCTGTCCTTGGCCGCGGAACCTGGTGCTCGCCTCCATGTCCGTGATGGTGATGATGGTGGTGGGAATGATCTTCAACTTCGGTCCCAATAGTACCTGATGCCGCGCTACCACTGGCTATGGCAGCATGCAATCCCTTTCCAGAACCTCCACGGATAAGTTCAATGGCATGGGAAATCAAACCATCCCGTAACAGGACTTGCATATTCTCCTTGACGGCTTTGACACTGCCGGGGAGCGTCACAACAAGGACACTTCCTATTGTTCCCGCAACAGGCCTCGAGAGAGCTGCGAGCGGCGTATACGTGAGTGAGTTGGAAAGCATGAGGTGGATTAATCCGGAGGCTTCGCGGTCGAGGATAGGTTTAACCGCCTGTGGAGTACGCATTATGAAAACATACACTGAAAAAGTAGAACCGCCGCGTACCTCAGGCGTACAATCTCTCACCCCGAAGCCAGTCCCTCCAGTGGTGATGATCCAATCGACATTCCCATCGTTGACCCATGTTAAGATAGTTTCGCGAATGCGTAAGAGATCGTCAGGCACGATAGCGGACACTTTGGATGAATAGATTGGATCCTGTAGGGTCGATCTTGGCTCGTTGAGTAAGGCTTTAATAGTCGGGCCAGATCGATCTGCATTTTGGTCCCGTGAAGCTGTGTCGCTCACTATCTCGTCGATTATTTGACTATCAGAGAAAAGCGAGGGCCACCGCTAACCTGTTAAGATAGCAACCTGGATCGTTGTAGACATTATGTAATCTAATCTGGGCGGAGTTTCGCAATCCTACATTAACTTCTACAGACAATTCTGACACTGTTTCCCGAGCACGTCACTGTCGCCTCCTGGACATTAGTTATTTTCGTCGTGCCACTGTTCAAGGTCATTTGCCGCCTGGTTGTGCCATAGCTGATGCGCTGATGTAGCCAAGCATTCTTTCCTTGTTTCGGAGATCCGCATGTACTTGCAACCACGCTTCAGCCATTCCTTCTTCTTGACCATCGCAGATAATCAGGTTCCTATCTTTTCCGATAGAGAACCGTCCAATGGCTCGACCCCCTCCCGGCCTGTCGATGGAAATTACAATCCACTGATCGCGATCGTCCTCGTAGTGGTTTGTACTAATGCATCCTTGCTCTACTAGTTCCTCGGCGAGGCCGTATTTTGTAGTAACATATACATCCGTTGATGAATCGTTAATTATTTTAGAATAGAACCGCGTTTCAGCGACTGGGAAATGTATCTGTTTGATGACTGTCGCTCAAGTCTTTGCATCTGTGAACGTACTGGTCATAACTGTATTGTAGCATCAGTGGATTTTTTGTGACGGAACACGGCGCAGACATACTGCCAGGTAGCGGGAGGATCAAAGGGATGAATTCAATGGTCCTGCGTCTGGCTGCCAACCGTAATATCAAACTACCAGTACAGACGTTCGTCACGTTGTGACATTGTCGTATTCCCAACTACACGCTTTGGTGTATTTCAGGTTGAATGACTCGGTATACAAGACAGGACTCTCGCGTTGGCATCAATTATCGAGCATGGCCTTTGGCATTTCATTTCCTCTGCCCTGCAGTGGTTGGTGCTTATAAAGGTACAGCCCTCGCGTGCCCTGGGTGATATTGACCATCGAATTATCGACAATCAGCCTCTACAAACAATACTAACACTATTCTCGGAGCGCGTCAGCGTCGCCTGACGGATGCCAGATATATTTGAGGAGCCGCTATGCAGATGCATTGTCCCTCTGATGATTGGGCCATAGCTGATGTAGCCAAGCATTTTCACTTTTTCTTGGTTGCCTCCATATGCTTCTAACCAAACTTCAGCAATTGCCTCTTCTTTGCCGTTGCAGATTATCAGGTTCCTATCCCTTTCGATGGAGAACCGCTCGATGGATCGACCCCCTTCCGGTCTGTCAATGGAAACTACAATCTACTGATCACCACCGTCGTCGTAGTGGCCTTCCTTCTGGCATCCAAAGGGCTGCATTAATTCCTCACTAAGGCCGTATTTTGTCGTAACATAGACACTGGCGGATGAATTGTTAGTGATCTTTGTGCAGAAGCGCATTTTAGGTGCTGGGAAATGTTTCTGTTGATGCTAGTTTCTCACTTCTTTGATCCTGTGAACGTACCAGTCATAACTCTGTCATGGCATTAGTCAGTTTGTGGCCTCGTCGTTACCGGGCGAGATGCAGACATACCAGGCAGCGGGAAACCACAGGGAGGATGAATGTAGTAATCCACCCTCACATATTTGTACACTATGCATGTCTAAAACATTATTTGTCCAGGGTGCTTTATGCCCTTGCGTGTCTCATATCTCATACCTGGCTTATCGCGCGCCCCGATAGATAACACCTGTTCGTTACAAATATGTGCAATCGCAACGATAACACGTATCTAAAGGTAAAGTTCTTCAACCTGATATAACCGTACTCCCATTCCAGCTTGTTCGCGCTCGCGTTTTTTCCGCTGCCTCCAATCTCCCCTGCGTTCTTCCCCTGCATTGACAGCTTTAGCAGAACCGGTATGACTAGCGCCCTTCTCTTCAGCGTCTCGCAGGGATTTCCTATAGGCCTTCGAGTAGCTCTCGAGCGCCCCGTATAGAGGTTGAACTGACTGCGTAAAAGAGATTTCCTGTTCTAGCAGCGTCGTGAGGCGACGGAGGACCTCTCCCGCTGGTTTGTATTGCAGTAACGCGAGGAACGTTGCATCAAGGAACGTTTCAGCGAAAGAGACGATCTGATCGCCGAGGGACAGATTAGCCTATGCCGCCGGCATGTGAATCATTAAAGGGTTGTTTACCTGTCCTAGCTCAGGAATATCATCCGCATTTTTCGCAGCTACCCCTGTAGCAATTCCTGATCCGTCACTCCATTTCCCTACCTCCGCCGGTAAGAGCGGAATGTCTTGGCGCGCCCAATCTTCGATCCAGCTGACGAGAACGCGGAGAACGTCAACTGCGCATTCAGCCGCTGTCATACCTGACGACACGGGCCGTACTTGCTGCTGCCTGATGGCAAGACGAAGGTGACCGGGCGTGGTATGATATTGTACGCAGTGGGCGAGGAATGTGGATAATGAAGGGACATCACTATCGGTAGGTTTTGTTGGGGAACCACTAGGGTCATCAACTTCCATAGTGTCAGGACCATGTTGTTTTGGTTGGTTCCCCCGGTTGGCAATAATGACATCCCATAATGCTTCGACAAGTTCGGACTCTGACACATCTACCACACTCATTAAAGAGAGCGTGATAGAAATCTTCAGACATATTAATTAGATGACATCGGCTTGATATACGGAACAGACACGTACCCAATCATTCTTGGCTTTTAATATTCGCACTAAGCCCCCGTCGACCATTCCATTACTGACTACTTTCCGATCAAGAAGATATTTGACGACTTCTGATGAATACATAACGCTCGCGGGATTCTTCGTCGGCTGGAGCACGACGTCTAGGATCTGTTTCACAAACTGGTGGCCGTATGTCGTTCTCACGCTAGGGGATGTCTGGCCCTTGACCCACTTGAAGAACGCTTCGTTCGCTGCCTGCGGTCTGTTGCCTTCTACTGCCGCCCGCATGACTTTTAATACATCTCGTCTACTTTGATCCAACCTGTCGTGCGATTCTCCTTCGCTTTGTTGTGGCAAGTCGATCCATGGTGCACTTATACCAGCCCTTCCAATAGCATTGCTAATGGTTGAAACATGTGGAACGACATATGGAACGACAAAGATCGTTGATGGTGTGGCTGTGCTGGAATGGGCCACCCTTGATTTACTTTTTGATTTGGCATTCAAGGGTTTGTTCGCCGATGAGTGAGAAGATATTACAAGAAGGGCTTGAGAATCAACCGAAGACGATTTCTCTTTTGAGGCGTTTGGAGGCGCAGAGGAAATAAGGGCTATTGATATTGAGGATGACACGTGAAGAGACATGAAGGAAGAAGGGGTGGGCAGAACATGCGATGCGAGTATAACGGAATATTGCTGATCCCAGATATGGATGTTTATCTCGGCTGCGGAGGGCGAGAGACCGGCCAGAAGAACATGCGAAGACGTCAGTGATAGGAGGGCGACAGACTTGGGGGCGAATTGTATGTTCTTTAACCGAAAAGGGTCCGTGACTTGCATCAAGTTCAAAGATTCGTCCTCGAAACCCAAAGTGAGCGAGAGCCATTGACCGTCGGTGGCTAGGAAACTCATAAGTATCTAGGCATCTGGAGAATCTGAGTTACATACCAAGGACGGATAGGTATCCGGATGGGCTGCACGATGTGTCCAAAAGGTCCTATAGAACTTTTGTGTGAGAATGATGCATTGAGCAGGACGCGAGGACGCGGCTTACGGTATGCTTGATGTCAATCTGACAGTTACCTACTGGGACGAACGGAGATTCCCTCTCTTCTGTGGTGATGCAAACAACTTCAATTCTTGCATCGCCAGTCTCTGAATCTGCTAGTACCAGTACGGCAACTGCTCCTGTTTGCGGTGACACTCGAGGCGGGAGAAAAGAACATCCAGTCCGAGGATGCACGAAAGATTTAATGAGAGTGTTGGAGTTTTGTGGTTCCAAGGTCGGCCCTACTTGTAACGGATCGAGCTTGAGAATCGTGATAGCACCCCTAGGTGAAAGGGCAATAATATTTCCAGGCAGTTCAAGCACATGGTGGAGGCTACCAATAGTATGTGGAACCTATAGGCTAACAATGTGGGTGGGTTGTGTTTGGAAGCTGGAAATTGGGATAGCGAGGAAAGGGCTTACAGTTACTGAAAGCTTTTTTTTGTGCGCCTCTGCCCGATCGGCAAGCGTGGCGTTCAAGTCTTCGCTCCAGACCCAGATAGTCCTGCCAGCCGCTTGGTCGCCATCAAGCTCAGTAGATGACTGTATCGCAGCGTAGACAGTGTACATATGCGAGTTTGATACTGTCAGTGGTGCACAGGCGAATACGATGGAGGGCCCCAAAGTATGAGAGATGATAGGTCGTAGCGTGGATAGTTGGTGAACATGGACACCATCAGACTGGACAGCGACGGAGACATTATCAGCATTTGCTGAGGCGTATAAAGAACTTTTGTAGCTGGCGAGCGCGAATGGGTCGTTTATGCTCATCGTCTTGAGAAAATGTGCAAAAGTTAGGGTTAGGGTTTACCATCGTCATCTCCTCCCTACCGCATGGCGGGGCCGCTTAGACTCGGCGTTTTAGGTGCACGCACCCTACGGCACACGACCTATGGAAAGCGCTACGTTAGCACTCTCACAAATATTCTAGCAGACGAAATTCCTCCTCCGGTTCAAGTCGCTTCAATAACGGATAATGCAATACACCTGGCGGATGGGTTGATAATTCCTGGTGCATGTATATTTATCGAAGGCAAAGTTTTCCTTTGGGACGTTCCAACTACCTTATGGGATGGTTGGGATACGCGCCATTTCAAATTATTCGAGGTAGCTGGACCACGGCCCGGTACGCTCGTTTTTTTGTTTGGTCTGCGTAGGAACGCTGATTCAACCATGTATATAACCAGAAATTTTACTTATGGGGACTGGAAAGACTGTTTCACAACCCCCACCATCTATTCGGATGTATATGCAGTCACTAGGCATCCGCCTTGATATTATGGATACTGTAAGCTACACAACTCCAATTCACATGTTGAACAAGGTAATGATCCTGTCCTGGCAGCGAAATGCATGTGCAACATATAACATACTTTCAGAAGAGGGGCGGAGAGTCGCGGCTGCTCTTCTTCCTCTGACACCACACAAATGGCGTCGAACCACCATGCCTGATTCCACCCCGAAAGAAATGAGATGATCCCTTCACAGCCGAAATCATATTTACACGAGGTTATGGGTTTACCGTAAAACGCGTTGCTTGTATAGGTTTGTGCGCTTCTAGTACTCAGTCCGAATCTTCGGGAGGTGCCTTTCTCTTTCCCTTGTTCACGCTAGGAGCGGGCGGTACATCATCCGACATTGCGTCTCCGGGTGGTTGTTGCATTTCTACGTCTTCGTCGTCAATGGAAGGGATTGTTGCCACCACGGGCAATAATTCTCCTGGATAGATCATTCAATGATTAGAAGTGGTACTAGTATAATCATGTAAAAGAAGGATAGATTACCATCTTCACTTTTGAACATAAAGAACAATGTCACCCATGATGTAAATCCATATTCTCGTAGTGACCGACGCGTATCTAGTATTTCAAACGACGGGGTTACGCCTGCCGCTTGTCGTTCGCCATTACGACATAGCTCAAAGTCATCAACAGATGAGACCGTCGGTGTACCGTCTATTTCCGTATGAGCTTGATTCACGTCAGATACCAACGCCGATAATGCTTCTTCCTTGACTTGTGCGATAGTCGTGTTTGGTGGCAATGTCAGGAAAATGGTCAGCTTATGGGTTCTAAGCATCAAGTGATGGATTTTGGGAGGAGAACGGAGCGGCTATACGTGCTCATCAATTTGAACCATCAGATGGAAGTGTTGGAATACTTGCCATGGTCCTTTATGGTTGGCGGTGGGACGACGTGGAAAGAATATACTAAATCTGGGTCTCTGCTCATGCAGGAGGTTCCCACGACGACTCCCAAGTAGAGGCTCTACCCGACACCTAAATTACTGTCTCTCCCATTCACCAAAATGTCTTCATATCAGTCAGGCTCGGTTCCAACGGCACCCTATACTGAGCCGACACCTATGCCGGACAACGTGCCAAAGGTTCCAGAGTTGGGCGTGACCAGCGCACCGTTGAAGAGCGCTGCCTTCTTCATTGGCGCGTATTGCAAGGAATTCAATGGTGCGTAGGAGGGTGTTTTAATTCTTGTTGGGAAAAGAAACGAATGACGTCTGTTAGAGGATTTTATGCTCTGCAAGAATGAAAATCGGGATCCCCAGCATTGCTTGAAAGAAGGACGGAGAGTAACGCGGTGTGCGATTGACCTGTAAGCTTGTGCTGTTGAAAATTGGCAGGCTGTCTCTTTAACTGATTGTTTTCATTCTGTAGAATCAGCAAAATGCGTGAACATTGTCTGCAAGATTTCGAAACACATTGGAACTGTTTGGAACGAAACAACCAGGTTCATTAACATTGCGTGCAACACCTGAATGCGATCTGAATATGTATTCTCCAGGAATACCAATACTGCCGGAAGCCAGAGCGGGTGCTAAATTCATGCATGTTTGAGAAGCTCGTACGTTCATCCTTTTTTTTTCTCTCTCCGAGGACCGTAGTTGAAACGAAGAGCATATTGTTAGGGCCTGAAGAAGGTGATACCTGGTACGCCGGCAGGGAAAAAGCCCATACACGAGGTCGAAAGCCCCATCTATGGGCCTATGCAAAAATGAGGAAGAAGCGTAGCATAGACGCCGCCATTTTTGCAATACATAGATACCATGAATCATAGTATACACGGCTAGACCACGGTGTGAGGAATGGAGTTGCTTTTTTGCATGATCAGCGCTGCTTGCCTTTCTCTCGCGTCGTAGATCATGTTTGCGACTGCCCTTATATTCACCCACCCCCATGAGACTCTTGCGCTCCCACCAACGATGTCTAGGGCAATTTAGAGCTCCTATTTCTCTCTCAACCACCCGTCCGTCCTTTCTTCTGGCTGGTATTCACTCGTGGCAGGACCCAGGAACGACTCCGCGTTTCCGCAGGCTCTCGTCCTCTGTAGCCATTTCCTCACCTCCAACGCACCAAATTTACATATCCAGGTCGACTAACCCGTACTTCAACCTTACCTTGGAAGACTGGTCCGTGAATGCTCAATCACAATGCCCGCCGACTTACAATTTTTAGGTTGTTTAGACATGCTCCTCCGGATACTCCACTATTACTCATTTACCGTGATGAACCATGCATCGTAATTGGCCGCCACCAAAACCCTTGGAAGGAGATTAATTTTCCTGCCCTACGAGCCCGGTCTCCCTCTCCCGGTAGTACAGCTAACACGTTGCCAGAAAAGTTTACTGTCCCGTTCATCAGAAGGAGAAGCGGAGGTGGCACAGTGTACCATGTGAGTGTCTCGTTTCCTTTGCAGTATTTGGCATGTTGCCACATCCGGAGACGCTTCCTTGTCTGTTTAACTTTGACAGCTATCTGAAACCTGACCTTGCTTGTTCTATTTATCCATTAGGACCTCGGAAATACCAATTTCTCAATCCACCTTCCGCGGGCCTCATTCGACCGTCATATCACCGCTCGACTCATCGTACGGGCGGTTCGCTCGCTCGGAGTTGATGCATACGTCAACGAACGGAACGATATCTTCGTCGGATCTTACAAGATAAGCGACTTGCTTCTCCCTTTCCGCTCATGAATCTCGAACAAAATTTGACGCTATGCGATTCTAGCACGTGTCCGGCTCTGCGTACAAAATCGTTAGCGGGCGGGCATACCACCACGGTACTATGTTAATTTCAACCGATCTTGCCGCGCTAGGCGACGTACTTAAACCAAAGTCTAAGGTTAGTTACATGGACTATTCATCTCATGACGTGGTGTGGCGCCCGTCAGGGCACCTAATTCTTGGGCCTAACGTAACGGATTCTACGGAACCAAAACACACATTGGCAATGTGTTATAGGGTCGAAAGTGACACACCAACAATCATGCTTCACAGCATTTGGTGGGCCCTGAAAGACCTCTAATTTCATGTCCTCTGTCTCCGGCTTGCTCTCTTCCTCTTTTTTTGCTGTTCGCGATCCTATCAAGGAAGGCCACTTCGGCCCTGCGGTCCGGAGGCTGCGTGTCAGGGTGTAGGCGAACCTCTCCTGCGTCTCTCTCTCTCTCTCCTCATCATCACAGGACCCATGGCAAGCGGATATGCGGGCCCAAAACGGGGGCCGATTATGACACCGGATGGGACGACGCGTTCGATATCATCCAGCCAACCTCGGCCGCACATTATTTCGCCGATCTGGCATGCCTGATCCAGGCGACCATGTCTATATCTGATTCTAATCTCCCGCCTAATTCCACCATCCCGTAAGCGGAAAGCTAATCTCTCTTTTCTTTCTGCTCCTCCCGGAGCAGGGCAGTATGGTTACCAAGGGTGTCGCATCTGTCCCTTCGCCAGTCTGCAATCTGCAACAGTTCAATCCGTCTATCACACACGAAAGCTTTACCGATGCCGTCATTAACGAGTTTTGCTCGGAATATAGACTGTCTGCCGTCGTAAGTTTACCTCAGACCTAGGAGTAGCTTCCCGTTTTGGGGAATGGCTTCCATTTCTCTGGAACGCGCTTTGGCGAGAACATCGAGCTGAACCGGGTCTTTGCAGGTCCCACGTTGTGTTCTGACAGGCGACGAAGAAGATTTGAAGAGCGTAGAACACCTCGAAAAGGGCATGATTGAGCTCCCTGTGCGTGATTACGATACGAATCTCATCATAGCCTCCTCGTTCCCGCTTTACTGATATCCCATCTGGTGCTCATAGAGCTGGGATTGGTCTTTCGGACAGACACCGGAGTTTACCTACACTTTCAATCATTCTTTCCTTTGGGGGGATGTAGTAAGTCCTATCAGCGGTCAGATCGAACTTTAATGCCCATCTTTTGAGCCAGACTGGAAGGATTCATTCAAAGCATGGAATCATCCTGTCCTGTGCGCTGCAAGTTGGCAATTCTAGTCTTTCAGCAGAAGAGCTACGACAGGTTATGGCATTCGGCAAGTCACTAGAGAGCAAACGTTATGACCCCGAGGAGGTTATTGGTCACACCAGCCCAGGTGAAATAAGCAGGGAGCTTGGCGCGTGGATCTCACAAGTCATAGCAGGCTGATTGCCTTGTTGAACCGGGCGAACCGCTGTGCAATCTACATGGTCGGTGGTGGTACAAAGCCGGCGGGAGGCACGCCACCACATGATTTACCCTGACTTGATAAACCCGAAGGAATCCTTCTGATTCTCTGATGCATTACTATAAGGATTATAACATAGATTATTACCCTTTGAGGGATGCAGTCTGCGAATCAGCGCCCGGTTGCTAGTCTCTTGTACTTTGTCCCTTCAGGTTTTGCCTGGACATCTGAGATTCAGAGAGAGTATCTAAGGCTGCGCAGGTTGTGTTCCGGTGAGTGGAGATGAGGAACACGGGCCTCCTTCTCCGGTTCCTGTCCCTTTCGTACTTGTCGTTCAGTCTGGAATGCCAGGGTCAAGTTTAAAGGAGTAAGATTGCGAGGATTCTACAGTAGCACAAGAGGTGCTATTCTATTGAAAAAGAGCAGGCCAACGCGATATCATCGTCTGAGAGGCTCTGTATACCATATGCTGTTCGTCGCAAACTCGGGCGGAGCTATAGGATCGGTCTTGAAAAAATGAAACACTTTTTAGGACCGGATACAGTCTCTCCAACAGAACCGGAGACAACCCACCCTTTGTCCTCGTCTATGGCCAGTCAACCGTTCGTCCCGTTGGAGCATCATCTCTTCCCAACGATCAATATGATACCGCGGTGGCTAAAGTTTGATGATGAGCGGTTGTGAATGCTGTACTAGTGTATGTTTACGTTACCTTTCCTTGGTTCTGAGCCCTGTAGGATATGTTTAGGAGTGTACCGGCGGCACCAAAGAAGGCTGTGACCAAACCTTGTAAAAACGAGGAAAGTCAGTGTCTGGATCAGATGTTTAAAAAAGTTAGTTACCAAAAGGGATGAATGCCTCCCAAGGAACCGGCATGCTAGAAAGGAACTGGTAACCTCAGTAATGGGAGTGCAAGCTGTTCTAACGCGTTCGTTGTTTGATTATGTTTGTCTAGAGCATGATGGACCACACTGTCACTATCTGCGCAAATTTTGATTAATGTATATGATAGTACCAGCTTTAGACTACTCGGACGGAACATGCAGTAATGAATCCATGAAATGCCCACAATTCACAATTCGGGAGCTTTACGACAGATAACAAAAAAAAAGTGAAACGAGACAGGAAGCGAGGATGACAGCACAGCGTCGGAAAGCACAGTAGAGGGCCACAGTAACCATACGTGGTATAATGTTAGAGCGGGTATCTTTTATAACAATCCAGACGGAGAGCGATGGAGGGTTCTTTCTTTTTTTCGTCCACGATGTTGTACCGAGATCTTCTGAAAGTCGATATTGATGCATGATGATGATGAAAAGTTTATCAAACACACGCGTGTTCAGAACGCGAGCGGGTCAAACGGGTCGCTCGGCTGGGACTGTATTGGAAAGGTGCTAGGGTCCATGGAGCTCATGTAATACTGATTGACAACAGGGTCGTAATTGTTGTAGCGTGGCGTAACGGAGGCCGAGGGCGAATGATTGGTTTCATATCCCATCGCCCACCACGATGCACTATCAGGTGGGTAGGAACCTTGTAACGGTGTAAATGTGGCATCCGTAGTACCGGAGGATATTGAGGATAGCAACTGTAGCTGCGCGTCGCTGTGTTCGGGGCCACTTGATGAAGCGCCGCAGCCGTCGTGCCCTATCGTGGGGAAATCCAATTGATGCTGGCTGTCACAATCCTGAGGATAGTAAAGGAGGGTCTTGGGCATGAGAGGGCGGTTATCAAATATTGCGCTTGGGTCGTACATTGGAGAGGGAACCATGGTCTGTTGCGGTGGTAGGAACAGCGACGGGGAAGGGTAGGAAGACACTGCGAGCCTAGCTCTCTTGAGACCTGCGCTTGAGGAGCGAGACTGGGCTTGTGGACTGGGAGTCAGGGTGTATGGGGCCCATCGCTCGTCCCGTTGCCTTTTGCCTTTAGCCTTGACAGACCCTGGCTTGCTTCGATGGGGATGGTTTGCTTGAGTGGACGACGAGTCACGCTCGTCGGACGTTGGTGTTGGCGGGGGGTCCAGTTGAAATTCGGATAGACCTTGCTCAAACTGGAAAGCGGGGATGTTTCTATCTCCCAATGTGCTGTCTGACACTCGGCGTTGTCGCGGTATTGTGGGCCAACGTTCGCCCCATGTTGTGATCTAAGCAGCGGTGAGACAAGCACACACACAAGGGTTACTAACGTACCAGCCATTCTGGAATGCCCTTGATTGACTTTTGAATAGGTCTGTGTCGTGTCCCGACATGGGAATCACAAGAGAGAGTGCGCCGACCTCGACCAGTATTCATAGTTGCCGATAGAGCTAGGGATGGACGTTCAAGAACCGGAGGGATGTAACTTTAAGGCATACTGTGATGAGATTCAGTGACATTTATAGCGAATTCTGAGGGTACGCGACGCGTGTTTGGCACGAGCCGGAACCCAACCTCGAATTGAGGAGGAAGATGTCATCGTAAGAGCGATGCAGGACTTACTCCTGCGAGCCCTTGCTAATCGGGCATTACGACGCCCACATAAACATCGCCATTGATTTAGAGTACCCGCTTTAGCGCTAGGTCCGTGAATCGAGCTTCCCACATATTCCCAAACACGTGTCGTTTGTTGTTTTTTTTTCTTTCGCATACCCACTAACCTTTAAACGTCATTGGATGTTATTCCCCGGATCCTTTAAAGCTGCCAACGTGCAGTGTACCGGACTCGAAATCTTTGGCTATCCCTTGTGTGCGTCATTACACGTGCCGCGTGAGGTTATCGCCTCCACTTTGGTGTCTCCGGTGACATAGAGGCACTGCCCAGCGCGTATCATACTCATCTGCGCATGGATGGATCTCTCCGTGCCTGTAGGGACCACTTCACGTTGTAGGGATACTTAGGGATGTTTCAGACTTTCAACATATGTCCAGGGATCACGTACTATTAAAAATGAACATTACTTATGAAAAGCACGATTATTTCCGTTTTGCAAGCACCTGTGTTAAATGAGCTGTCTCATTAACCTTAAGTGGGCGTTACTACACATGGCGTAGGTTGGCATCGCCTGCAGAAATAGGGCGCCAGGGAGGGAGCTCCGAGTGCACAAGTGCCACTTGTGGAACAAAAGAAAAGAAAAGTTTAAAATAAAAAAAAAACAATAACAGAGTGAGTCTCGAATAGGAAAAAAGTTAACACACACACACACACACTGAATCAGTCACAGCCACAGAACGAAATCGCCCCGGACCACTCTTCCGATCGGCCGCCTTGTTTCAAAATGAGAATTTGTCAGGACTCAGCGGTCGACGAACACCCCTATCTCCGTAACCATAGCCTGAAGCCTCACCGTCGCGGGGGTTCAGCCTTTCTATGAACTGGGCATGACCCTGAGCATTGCAGGTCGCGGAACTACTTTATCTTTCAGTCTCAGACGGAAAAAAAAAAAAGAGAAAAAAAAAAGAGAAAAAAGACACCAGTGAAGCTGCGATCTTGCGTTGATGTATGTCATCTAACCATGGGTTCAAACGTTTGAAAAACGGAATCTGCACACCACCGTTCGGCGACGTCAACAGCTTCAGCATTGACTAGCAATGTATGAAATCAGTACGTTATAATCTAATTATTAAAGTTTTGAACGAGGATATAAATATGATATTTCGACGGCCTAGGCAGAGTCTATACGCGTATAGTGCAGTATGATACAAAATTGAATGGAAATGAGTATGCAAATATCACGTCCCTTTCCACTCAGGAGCTTCCAGTTAACTTTCCTTTTTGGCCTCGGGGGCCGGCAACGCGGGATTTGCTCATCACCGGGGTTGGACCTGTACCATCATCGTTGACAGGCTTGCTGAGATGCAACGTAGATGCAGCACGTCCGCGCCTTTGAGGAAGAGCTCTTGCCTGCTCAGGAAAGGGTTTACGCTGGACCCTTGGAGGAGGAGAGACTGCACGTGTAAGTCTAGGCCTGACTGGCCTCGACGTCCGTGCAGACATCTTTCTAGGCGATGCAAGTTTTCGTTTCTTTGGCTCCAATGTTTCATTACTATCAGGTCGGGGTTTGTTAAGACCAGAAGGAAGCGTGATTGGGGCATGTCCTTTACGCTTCCCTTCATCTCCAGTACCATTATGCTTCATACCCGAGTCTAGACCTGGGCCGATGACAACTTTGGTATTCCGATTGCTGTTATTTCTGGACAATGGAAGAGGCCGCTTCTTGCCAATCGTTGGGGATCCCTCGTCGGAAGTGTTTGCAGCAGACGATATGGAGTCTAATGATGACCTACGTCGTAACGAGAATCCGTTATGAGCGGTACTAAAATCAGTTGATCGGGTATCACTCGTTGCTAGAGAAGTAGTTGCCCGCGATGGCATGCGAGCAGGTTGGAAGAAAAGCTGAGTGAATGCCTGAGGGTGGAGGGGTGTCTGAAGCGTCACATTGAATTCGTCTTCCTCCTCTTCCACCGTGCTATCCCCAGTATCAGGGTCGACCGACATTGCATTATCCTCATCATTCTTCCGGGGGCGAATCCCTCGTTCTTTTCGGGTTTCGTCGCTCAAGTCCCCATCAGATTCGGGATCCATGGCCTCTGATAGCGGCGAGAGCGACTGCGGAAAATCCTGCTGAGACGAGGGAATAGTAGAACCATTAGTGTACGTATCCGCTTTGTAACTGACGGGCTTGGCGGCCAGATGAGTCACGGATACAAGGGGCGTTGGAGGGTAGGCTGCAGGGAACCGAGGGTATTGGCGCCACTCGTCCATGTCGGCATCTTGAACCAGCGTAGCCTCGGAATCAAGGGAAGACGAGGTCGACGTCCTCTGATGTTCCGGCAGAATGAGGCCAGTATCCTCTTCGTCTTCCAGGTAGGCAGAAGGTGGTGGGTGCCAAATCTCGTGCTCGCTGGCCACTCTGGAGGGGACAAAAATGGGCCGGCCGTTCTCCTGCAGTATGGGATACGTAGAGGGGCTATTGGACATGCTGCTCGCCGACCTTGACACTGGCGAACCAGCATCTAAAGACTCCCGTGACAATCTGGTGGCGGAGGCATAGCCATTCAGATGATCAGTGGGCGTTTCATCACTCTCTGATTTGTCACCTCCGCGGCCAGACCACCTGTGCCATAGGGCACGTGCCGATTTCACAGGCAAGTTCATCGCGGCAATCGCGACATCAATAGCCAAAAAAGTCAAATCCAGGATCGAATCCACCGTCTCGGTGTAGGGTTTTACGAAGGGGCGAATGATGTGAAGATAAACAGGTTCTGCGCCCTGCACGTATTTCGAAAAGATCAGCGGCATTGACAAGATATAGACAAAGGCTATATCGGTCTTACCCGGGCACGCGTCAGTATGAGAAAAAGTATGACCAAGGACTTGAGTTCATCATAGAATGGAATAAATAAGCTAACAAATGTTTCCACTACACGTTCGTAGGTGATGTAGCAACACTAAATTTTTAGGTAAGTAAAGCCAGGCGCGTGTGTGAGAAGAGAGAAGTTCTTCCTCACCCAGACGATCCAAACAGCCAAAGAGCCTTTCATGTTCCGTTTTCTTTGAGTGATGGCCCGGAGGCTTGGTTGATTTGCATTTCGAGATGAAGGGGCAGGTGGCTTTAGCACCTTGTAGGAATCATAGATGTTCAAGAAGAGCATTGCCAAACGCAGAGCGGGGACTATGAGGGGCATCCTGGTGAGTGCTCAGCGGAGGGCTGTCTAGGGTGTGGTTAGAGTGCAAGAGCTTGACGACACGCGCCAGGATGGAGGCCTTCAATGATGCGGATGTTGGCGTGATTCTACACGATAGAGATGTATGAGAGAAGAAGCATGAGGTTGAATCGGCGCTGGTTGATAGAGGACGTGACTTGGTTCAATTACATAATCATCCACACGAGGCGCACTGCCTTGAATTCCTTCTTTTGCAGCAACCATGCCCAAGATACGAACCTCCAGAACCAAGCAGCCACCAGAAGGGTACGAGGATATCGAAGGAGTGAGTAATCTACACACATGTATGAGGACCTAATCCTTATGCGCTACAGATCCTAGATGACTACGCCAGGAAGATGCGAGACGCAGAGAATGAATCGCACGAGGGTAAACGTAAAGCTGAATCCCTTTGGCCTATCATGCGCATTTCTCATGCGCGCTCGCGGTACATCTATGAACTATACTACAAAAGGGAGGCTATCTCGCGTGAGCTTTATGATTGGCTGTTGAAGGAAGGGTACGCAGATGCCAAGTGAGTGCGAATTTCATTTTTTCCACTATAAGCCTTCTTACCTAATTTCGTCCCAGCCTCATCGCGAAATGGAAGAAAACAGGCTATGAGAAACTATGCTGTTTACGCTGTATCCAGACTCGGGTACGAGTCCTTTATATGAGCACCCTAACCACGGTTCCTGACTTTCATGAGTGAACAGGACATGAATTACCAAGGGTCTACCTGCATTTGTCGAGTGCCCAAGGCTCAGGTGCGGTCGGGTACTGTTGTCGAGTGTGTTCATTGCGGTCAGTACCCATTTCCATGATGCGTTGAGTGTTAATTCACCACCGCTGGCATTTAGGTTGCCGTGGCTGCAGCTCCGACTCGTAAACCATGCCCTTGCTCATTTCCATGGTGGTTATAGTCGCCTCACTCACTTGATGGACGATAAATAGATCTGCATCAGGTCGCTCGACAAATTAATCCTGTTGGAAGGCCTATTTAGCGACCAGATATGAATATACATACTGGACAGGAATTTCGAACCTCGTACCTTGAGCTTAAGTCCGCCGAGCAGGACGTTCTCATCCTCGTCCTCTCCCGTTGCATTGATTCACGTTCATTACACTGGCTAAGCCAACAATATGTCGCCTAGCTCTCTTCACGATCGACTTCAGCACTCATCTAACCGATGTTGTTGTTGACGGGTACAAGAGACACTGATATCTACGTCCCCGGCTCCACAATTTCCATACTGTTGTTTGTCTTCCTGCGTAAATCTTTCAAGTCCGCCAAAAACTGGCTAGGTACCCTCTCCCACTTATAGGGTCGGATACTGGTCTCCTCTTGTTCGTTTCTTTTTATTCACTGTATGTCAATTGTCCCCACTCGTTTCCGCGTAAGGATGAAAGCCTCAGATAAGTAAGCCTCCCACGTCATAGACCTCATACAAGCAAATCCAAGCCAGGCATCGGCCAATGGACAGCCAGACTACTAAACGCTCGTAGATTCCTGTAATCAACGGTGCCGTTGCTTCTAGTCGTGGGGACCCTCTTCTGTCATTGTAGGAGCAATAGAGTGATTCCGTTGAGCTAGGCCTTGAAGAACACACTTGAATCGACTATATAAACTGGGATCCACCATGGTTCACGGACTTCTCTCTTCATGAGCAGGGAATCTCCCGAGACTCTGTCCTTGCTAGTCATCCACCATACCAGCAATCAAATGAAATGTTAACAGTGCTGACGATAACTTAGGACCTACACACTATCACATGGAGGTACGAGGCACGGCACACATGACCATAGCATTCCCAGGCCATGAACCGATTCAATCATGCTTTTTAGCTTTTGCGTGCCATCGTTTCTACGTTTAGTTCCGCAAACTATCTCACCAGCGTGGGCGTCGAATCAGAACATGGAAGGTAATTTTGATAGGGAACTTGGGGTGAGATCATGGTATCGTCATGTATTCCGTTGTTCCTATCCTAATAGCCCGTTATACAAGTACCTGCACTGTTCTAGAGTTGATAAGTCCAGGACCTGGATTTTTATGGATGGTATGAGGCTGTACGATCATACAATTGTCATGGACGGCCTCCCAAGGGCCGTGTGCAATCGGGAGGAGGCGATGCACTGTGGCTTGCCTCAACCACATCACGGAGATCTATCGCCCAGGTACCTTTTGGTTTGACAAATCCCGTGATGCCAATGCTGAAGGTTAATGGAACGGTATCATGGGACGCCACGGCGCTACCGTTTCCTTCGCCAAACTTGGCATTCGTTTATCCCATGTCGCTGATAAAAAGGTGCAACAGCATAAAAAGAAAAGTATGCGCACGTTCAGAGTTGTTTTTTCTGCGGCTGAGAATATCCAATTTGGAGCCTGGTCTACCCCTTTCGTCTGTTGTAATGCCATGGCCCGAGTATTAATGCCAGTCTGACGCATTGATGCCGTCATTACCAGGCGTGGTGTCGAAATTATGCCACAAGACGCCGAGCACCGGGCATGAAAGCCCATGTGGTGAATGGTATTTGACTGTTACGCACGGATATCTCCATTGGCCTGTTATGATTATGCTGAGTTTCCTTGCAGATGGATAGCCGCATTCCTGCCATATGTAAATGTATTGGTCGAGATATCGCGACTGAGCAAGGTTTTTACTGCTGCATAAAGCACTTGATATTCACGCCTTCCAAATATTAGGATGTCGACTGGTATGATTGACCCTACAGAAGTTACTGCCGTGAATAAGTTTACAACCCCTGAGCTGAGGGTTTTCCACGAGGCAGTCGTATTTACAAACTCTTGGCTGGAATTTGTAGTCTGCAGGCAAGGTCGTCGCTAGTGATATCATAAATCCCCAGAGCTAGCTGAACGGGACAGCCCGCCACCGGTCAACTGGCCGTCCCAGGGCTAGCATGAATTCACTGCTCTCGCCAGTGCTGAGATGGTCCTTCTTGGGGCCGACCTTAGATTTATTCGGAAGCACCGAGAATGAACATTCTGGGGCAAGCGCGAGGGCCAGGTGGGACTGACGAAAAAATATATCGAGCTATTGTTGTTAAATCTGTGGCGTTCCATGTTGA
>AYNK01001629.1:0-14954 GCA_000497225.1 Amanita jacksonii TRTC168611 | reverse complement strand
TCTATTTCTGCCTGTGCTCGCTTGAGGATATCCGGGAACCTCAGGAGATTGATGACGCAGCAAATGACCGTACTCGAAGTCTACAAAGCTCTTAGAGTTCCGTTTCAGCTAAGGGTGAAAGGACCTTGCCGTGTCTGATCCGGCTAAGTACATAACAGCCGCCGCTCCTTTGATAAGATACTCCTGCCAGGCGCGGTCGGCCGTGGGATTTTCTTCTAACAGAGCAAAACAAGATGAGAGGAATGATGGTACATAATCCCCTTGATCCTGGAGAAAAGAGGCGTATGAGTGTGATACGAGTAGCTAAAGAATTAACAAACAATGCGCTCTTTTGCAGCTATGTAAGGCACCTCGAGAATCCTGTGCGCAATCTTCTTGCCTTCCTTTGCTCTTGAATGGAAGTTAGCGCCAGGCACCCATTTTGGGATATACTTCAATATTGGGAAAAGGTTGATCATATTCGCGCCCGGCTCGGCCTCTTTGGTGAGCACATCAATAGCCTCTGCAGAAGCTTTTAGATAGGGATCGTTATCGGGCTTGACTTCCAATCCATACGAAACCGATATGATAGTTTCCCCAGACATGCTGTGCGAGGAACGCAGTAGGAAATGGGAAAGTGGAAAAAACCATTGCGAATCTACTCACTGACGAAGGTTAGCTACAACTTCGGTTGGTCGTTCAAGGAACCGACGAAGGACTTTTCGAGCGGATTTTAGAACATGAGGTTTGAAATTCTGCGCAGCCTTCGGATGGAGCGCGTGATGGACAAGTCGCCGCTGGGCGCGCCTGTTACGGTAATAAGCGAATGAGACGCAAACTAAGGCGGGAGGGGGAAAATGATCCTTGCCATTGATCCCCTGTGTCATTATAGTTGAGATTGTGTAGTGACGAAAGCAGACAAGCTCACCATATCGTGCATTGATAAAGTTGAACTCAAATCCCATCATCTCTGTAATCATCGGCACATTGGGTCTGTCTGAATAAGTAGAGGACCTCCTTTCCATCAATTCTGTGATGGCCTCCCAAGAGTCAAGAATAATAAAGTCATGTCCCAGGAGGTTTAGGTATATTATATCACTCTCTAACGCGAATTAAATGTCTTGTAGCTCAATAATAAGGCTCAACAACATAAATATGCTCACCGTATTGCTTGCACCACTCGTGAAATTTCACCCACATTCGTTTGCGCGGAAATTGAAGAAAGTTCCCGATGATGGGATAGCCTTTCGGGCCAGGCGGTAATGGCGCAGCATTCTTTTTCGTAATCCTGTTAATAAAATAGACAACCAAGGCCGCTATAAAACCAGCAAAGAGGTCTGTAGCAATTCCACGAGCCATGATTGGGTTCAGCGGTGCAGAGACAAAACCAGCCATGGCGTTATTTTAAATCCATCCAATTGGTGCTTATCTGTCCTCCATGACGATGGAGGGACTCAGGGTCCAAGCTCTAACCGCTGATGACAGAACAGGAATGACGACCCAAGTATGTCGAATGAATAGAATCATAATTGATGTAGCCCTTTCTTCGCAATCACCACCGAGAGGTAATACCCGTCAGTAGAAGTATACGGCTCCCTGAGTCAGCACTACTCACACAATTTAGCGACGCGTCAAGTGGAGCATGTCAGAACAACCTCAACTGATGTGCCCGTGATTGAGTCTATTGTCCATTACGTACCTGGACCGATGACTTGATCGGCACCGATTCCGAACGAGAGAGGTGGGATGCCGCAAATGATTGATTGTAAAGCAGGCACAGAAGGAATAGACAGTGGGATGGGTGGAGCACAATTGGGACTTTTTAGCAACCAGCCGTCGGACACATGGATATCCAGTATCATACATAGCCTCTATCAACCCGTTTGACTCTGGATGCACTTGGCCGTGCATCTACGCGTAGGAGGCGCATGTCCAACCAATTCTTTTATCTGTCCGTTCCGTACTGGGGTACTGAAAATTGAGCCGAATTCGTTCTTGCGTCCAGGTCCGGGTTTTTAGTGCATGGAACTTACGTCTGGACATCCTGTGGAGTGTCATCAAGGCTGCGTAAAGTCCCATGAAATGAGTGCTGAGATTGTTTCAATTCAGCCTTTTTGGAGGTGGATGCCTGTCATGTGAAGGGAGGGTGTGCCGGCACAGCCACACTTTCTGATGACTTGGGGTCAGAATAATATGTTACTACACCTAAATTACATACCCCTTATCTTCTCCCATCAATAGAAAATATAAATCGTTCTTAATGTCCGAACGCACATAGCTGGAACTCAAAGATAGTTCCTGGCTCGGATGTTATCCGAGAAACGGATTCTCTGGAGCCGACGGGCCACGTACGCGCGGGCATATAATCCATGGGAATGAAGCCCGCCCAATAGGTATTTTCCAACATTGATACTGTCAGTCGAATAATGTCAGCTTAGAGACCCAGACTGAGGCGGTGCCTAAGAGTGAAAAAGAGATGAATGAAACCATAACAGCAGTCGACGTAGCGACAGGTAGACCTGAGATGTTTCGTGATAGTGCCACTTGGACTCGGGGACAGAGTAGGAATACCTAAAGCTGCTGGTACGACACGAGCTGTTGGGATAAACATTGACCAAATTCAGCCTGCTGGCCCTGCTCTAGCCTCATCACGCGTGACCGCACCCAGTCACTGATTACTTACAATGTGAGCTATCAATCATATTCAAACCAACTCACAAGCAAAGCTAATTCTTTCCAGGCCACCAAAAGGTTCTGGAAAGAAAAAGGGAGCAGCATCGGATGGCTCTGCAACCCCCCATCTGCCTTCGCTAGCCGAACAGCTTTCGTATATGCATCTTCCACGGCCATTCAAAAACCCACATTACAACAAGAACGTCAATCGTCGAGCGAAGAATTTGAAAGCTGTTCTCAGTCAGGAACGGGAACGGGAGCGGGCTGAACGGGAGCGCAGGAGGTTACTGAAAGAGGGGAAGATGGTAGCTGATCGACAGGCTCTGGCAGGGGACGCAGAGGGCGATATGCAACCGGACGCGGCTGGAACGGCTGAAGATGAAAATGCCATGAATGTCGATGCGGATACCAAACAGGAGGCTGAAGGGAAGAACACACCAACGGACACAAGGAAGGTGGTCGCAACCGTTGAGGACGATGAAGAAGTGCCTACTTGTAGGTCTCATTTCAGTCGACTCAGACAGACCTTCTGATGTCTTCAAGACACATCCATCGAAGCGCCGCCATCGGTGTGGCCTCCCAAACATTATTGTGATATTACGGGGTTAGAAGTGCGTATCGGTCACTGCTAGATATAAATAACCGCCTTCAGACATTGATGATTTATTCTGGCCCTTAGGCTCCTTACACTGATCCTGCCACTGGTCTTCGGTATCATGATGGGAGTGTATACCAACTCATCAAGGGACTGGTAAGCTTGAACGCTGATTTTCTTGTTTGCGGCAATAACGAATTTCGCATGAAATGCTAGAGCACAAGCACGGCGAAGGACTATCTAGCAGGTATGATTCATACCATGTTGTAAATTCTATGTGTGGTATCTAACGTTGTTGCAGCTAGGGGAGTTAGCACTGTTGTCAAGTAACTGGGTCTCTTGGGGGCATGTATACTTGTCGCGAGTGAAACTGATCCTCTATTTGTTGGTATTAACGTTCATTATAAGTAGCCTGGTAATCATATAGTAATGCAAAGTCACGGGTACGATAATCACTGGCGGAGTTTTGGGTCTAAAACTCGTTGACGTTTTTGTTGCACATCAATATCCGATTGGGAATGTGTAGACGCTAAGCGAACGGACCGTCGAGGGATAGGTTTTATCTTACGACCTGACAACGGAGCGTTTGAAGGGGCGCTTTCTTCCGCTTCGGTCGTATCCGCCCATAATGTCTCTTCAGATTGCAAGGTCTTCAACTCGGAAGCGCTACTCTTCCTCTTATTAGTCAAGCCAACTTCGTCGGTGTTGTCTCCCTGGTCACCATGTGAGCCGCAAAATCTAATTAACAAGTCAATCAAGACAGGAGAAAACGAAGCAAGGAATAGGCTTACAATGTTTCTAGCTCTTGTGCTCTCTGCTTCGTCCTGCAGTACTTGCCTCTCCAAAATGAAGCCTCATGAGCAAGTTGAGAGGCACACGCATCCATCTTGACGCATTGGCCCTCCACGGTCTGTACATGGGCCAACACATTTTGTACCCTACTAGCGAGCGCCTCCGTCGTTGTATTCAAAAGCTCGCATTCTTCTCGGAGACTCTCTCGCTCAAATTCCAGCTTCTTAATGCGCGCGTCGGATCTGGCAAGCTGCCTCCGCAGGGACTCGGCAGCGCTATCGTCCAGAAAGACGCGTCGGATTTGTGGTTTCACGTATTGATGATATTTTTTTGGAAGTAACGTCAGCTTTGCGGAGTTCAGATTCAAGTGCCAAACGTCTAAAAGTGTAGTTTTAACGCACGTCAGGGGTAACTGGTTTCAAAGTCAGAATGATTTCACGGTTAAAGTGGCGCGACAGCTAGCTACCTGTGTAAAAAGAAGATCGACACGTCGGGCAAGTTGCGACAATTTCGTCCATAGTATGGTAAGAGTTGACATGGCCAGCCAGGCACTCAGTACAATAGACATGGCCTGTTCACTTGTGCCACAGGTGTTTCAACACGGCGAATAAGCGAATAACGTACCACAAGGTATAGACACCGGGTCTACAAATGTTCCCAAACATATCGAGCAATTTCCAGACATACGTATATGCGAGCACCACGCGGGGTATAAAACCAAAAAAGACCGAAGGGGTTGGAAACGAGGCTGTACCGGCGGCTTAGGAAATTGGCGCGTCGCGACTCCACGTGATGCGGTTGCAATAGGGAAGGAAAACAAGGACAAACAACCACTTATGTATCTCTTGGTAGGTTGGACGTGAAGAAGAGCTCCACAGAAGAGCGCTCTGCTACGACGCGTGTTCTTTCGTGAGTCCTTTCAATCGTTCTTTTCATTCACTGTGTGGGGGGGACCGCAGAGTTAATTCATTCAAATTAAAAGGACATTTTGGAGACATTTATCTTTTTTTTTTAATTCCGACCAGGTGAATGTCTTCAAGCAACGGCACTGCTGAAAGGAACCTGTCACCCTCGAAACACAACAGAGAATCGTCCCTATCACGCCCTTCATCAAGCACTTCATTGCGTGCGCATAGCCCCTCTGTCTCAATAGATGATCCAGGTATAAACCGCTGCGCTTTAGCTTTTGGGTTAGCCTTCTAGCTTAATTGCTCCTCCCCTCCAGTCTATATTCGCAATCAGATGTCCACACTTAAACACGATATACGGCATAAACAAGCTCAACTGAATTCTTTGGAGAACATCATTAGAACCGTGCCTAGACCCTACTCATCAGATCTACTGTTTGACAACTATACATCGCCTCCATCAATGTCAACCACTCCGCCGCCACCTTCATCCTTTTCAGCTTCAAAAGCTACAAAAATGCAACGACGATCGAGCTACGATATTCTGCAAGGTATCGCAGGACCAGATTCCAGCTTGCCCCTACCAAGGCGGGATAGTGTCACGTTGGAAGACGGAAGCATTCCCGAGGGGATACCAATTTCATTTGCAAACACTTCCACCAGCCCAACGCACCACAAACGTCCTTCAAGTCCAACACGTAGCTTGAGTCGTATGTCACACGAGATTTTTTTTTTATTACACTACTTAAACGTAATCAATTGTTTTCTTTTTTGGGGTGTTAGGGATCCCTGTTGCTGCCGTAGGTTTGTCTAATTTCCTCCACCCGTCCACCCTCCCCCATTAAACCCACTACCCATACCTGTTTGTGTTCTTTCGACGATACTCACAGGCAATGCCCGGGCACTAGCTGAAGAAGTGAATGGCTCCACGCCTCAACGAGCTATATCATTATCAAAAATGTCACCGATCGAAGTCGAAATACCTAACCCCTCAGCCATGCTTCAACCCCCGTCGCCATCGCCGAACGCACGCCGAACGTCCCTTGTCAACGGAGGTACCACAAAGGTCCTAGCTGACTTGCAGCTTGGAGTTATCAACGCTCGAACTGCGCTGGAGAATACCAAGGCACAGCTGCGACTATCCCAACGGACGGT
The DNA here is from genome assembly GCA_000497225.1 of Amanita jacksonii TRTC168611. Taxonomy (NCBI): domain Eukaryota; kingdom Fungi; phylum Basidiomycota; class Agaricomycetes; order Agaricales; family Amanitaceae; genus Amanita; species Amanita jacksonii. Next base: position 8,852 of record AYNK01001629.1, on the reverse strand, counting down.
GGCGCAGTTGACGCGGCAAACGGAGGATCTGAAGGAGGGAAGAGAACGGCTACGGTTGGAAAATGAGGGTCTCAATAATGTGGTTGCTAGGAAGGAACGTCTACTGCAAGAGGTGAGAGTTGGAGTTACGCCCGTGTGTCTTTGTTCGGATTAATGACTTGAATGCGGTGTGGCTCTCTTAGGTTCTAGAACGTGCTAGAAAGGCAGAAGCGGAAGCGGCATCACTAAAGTTACAACTCAAAACCGAGACGACGTCGTCGAAGAAAACCATCCGCGAGATGGAAGCGGGCTTGCTTGAATCCACTGCGCTTTCACAAAAGTGTGAGCGGGAGTATATCACGCTGCGAGATAGTATCAAGGGTCTTGTTGAATCTTTCAAGACCGACACAGACCGCTTACGTGAGGAGATGCGGCGGCGGGAGGAAAAGTGGCGCAATGAGGCGGAGGGTGTAGGAAAGAAGTATAGGCTATTGCTTGACAAGATCAAGGAAGCGGAAGAAGGCAGGGTGGATGTGTCGAAGCAGTTTGAGGAAGAGAAGCGGCTTAATAAAGATGTGGAGCAACATTGGGTGGAGAAAGTCGAGGGATTGAAGGCAGGGGTGGAGAAGAGTAACAAGGACAGCGAGGAGGCGGCGCGGACGGCGAAGGATCTGGCTGCTGAGCTGGCTAGGCTGCGAAGGTTGATGCAAACCGCTGGTCGCCCAAGTTCAATGTTGCAAGACGATCCCCCTCCGTGATGCTACCTACGACTATCGATTGAGCACTCCTTGGACTTGCACTTTTCGTTCTCCACTCACCTCCCTCCCCGCCCATATAATTCCCTTCTCCCTTTCTACTCGTTTCTATCATTCAACTTTTTCTTGTTTATCACGCGCTGTCGCTCCCATCCTACATCTACGCAGGACCACATTCCTTTGAACAGCATATATGCATCCACCACTATATCCCATATATACCCTATGTCTAATATCCCGGACTCCGTTAAACGCGTAAGCTGAATTATGATTCGTACCATCAACATCCCAGCTTGCGTTTGTCGTCAATCAAACCGTGTTCATGATGGTGATAAAATCATGATGGTTGATTTGCATGATGAGCCTGACAAGCACGCGTAATAATAAGTACCTGGCGTAAGGATAAATGTCAGGTTGTGCTGCTTGCCCGACGTCGGAGCGCTCCAGGGACCACGAAGGATGCAGCCTTTTCCAATTAGAAAGACAGGGCTGAGGAATCGCCTACTCTGGATCGTGGAACTGTTTAAATCCCTCAAATGCGTACGTGATAACAAATGACTTTGAGTACATTGTCCTACAATGCAGCAGTCCTCCTGCCAACGCGTCAGTCAGGCGTCCATTTCAAACGCGTGATTGTCGGTCACGCCCACGCATTTCCTAACCCGTACCCGTACTCGTAACTACCCGCAGCAAAAACCCGTACCCAGCGTCAATCACTAGGTATAACACCCGGTGCTTCAACTGATGACTATCATCGACCAGGCGGCAGGAATACAACGAAGATAACTACATGAATTATTTCCACTGTTATTTAGTATTTTAAGTTGGTATGGTGTGTGTCGTTCTTTCGTCAGACGCGTCGTATTGCAGCGCGTGGTTTACTTGAAGTACCCAGGAACCAGCTGATCCCGAGGCCGTCCATACCTCACATTATTGGGACCGAGTAGGCACCCAGGCCTTATTTTTGTATGTCTTCGCGACCGCTACACCTCCGACAGTGGCTTGTATTAGAGGACCCTATCATTTTAATTTCCAAACGCGGAAATGAGACGACGTTTCCAATCCCTGTTCATAAGGGGATGAACTCGTAGCAGCGCAGAGCGTTGGCGAATAAAAGGAGTCTGGAATGGCACTTGAGCTATCCACAGGGCATACTTCCGGCACAACTGAGTCCACAGAGAAATGCCTACCATTTCAGACACTTTCATTGTAGTCTTTTCCCTTGCTTACGCGACCTGGCTCTTCACCCGCCGGTCGTCGTCGAGGCCACCCCTTCCGCCCGGGCCAAAGAAGTGGCCACTTATCGGAAATTTATTACAAATGCCGCGACATTCTGAATGGGAGAAATTCACAGAATGGGGGAAGCAGTATGGTAAGATCGACTAGCCATTCCCTCTGAAAAGATCTCACCTGGAGATGCAGGAGACCTCGTGAACGTCTCTATCCCTGGGCAGAATATTGTGATTGTCAATTCTGCGCATGCAGCCATAGAAATGATGGACAAGAAAAGCCGTATCTACTCCAATAGGCCTCGCTTTCCTATGGGCGAACTCGTTGGATGGCAGGGTGATTTGGCATTAGTTCAATATGGCCCCCACCACCAAAAACATCGCAAGGTTTTCCGTCAAATTATCGGTTCCAACGCAGAAGTAAGGAAGTTCCATCATGCAAGTGAAATGGAGGTACAGCGCTTCCTCAACCTACTCCTTGACCGGCCGCAAGATCTCGACGACCTCGTCAAAAGGTTCATTCATTTATATACCATAAAATGTGCATTCACAGGGCAATTTCACAGAGTGGCAGGTTCCCTTACTCTTCGGATTACATTTGGTTATGAGACGAAACCCGGGACTGATCCGTTCCTTTCGACCGCTGATCTTGTGATGAGCCAGCTCACTCTAGCTGCTTCACCTGGAATATTCCTCGTCAACTACATTCCAATACGTATGTGTCGTCATATTGATTACGCGTTCCGTAAACTCATTATCATGCAGTACGACACCTGCCTGAATGGGCACCTGGTGCCGGTTTCAAGCAGACTGCTAAAGAATGGGGCAGGAATCTGAGAGAGATGCTTGACCGCCCGCATGAATACGTGCAACAAGAGATGGTATGTCAAGTTCAAGCCGTAGACAACATTCCATAATTACTAATGACGTCATCAAGGCGAAAGGAACTGCTGAACCTTCTGTGGTCTTTGATCTCTTGCAACAATCATCTAGGTCGGAAGAAGAAATTGAAGAAATCAAATGGATAGCCCAGGACTTCTATTCCGGCGGCTCCGACACGGTGAGCCTCAGAAAGCGTTGGATAGCTTCGTTTGATAACACGACCTAGAGCGTATCCACTGTCTACTCGTTCTTCAAGGCAATGGTACTGTTCCCGGAGGTACAGGCAAAGGCACAGGCCGAGATTGACGCAGTAATTGGAAATGACCGGCTACCAACCATCGCGGATCGTGACAACCTGCCATATGTTTCCGCATTAGTCGTAGAAGCAATGCGTTGGCACGTCGTAATACCGACTGGTGTTCCTCATAAGCTCGCGGAAGACGACGTCCACAATGGGTACTTCATCCCTAAGGACACAGTGATTATACCGAATGTCTGGTACGAAAGTCACCCAACTTGAACCAAATCGACTGCTTAAGCTCGACCTTGCAGGGGCATGACGAGGAGCGTCGAAGTATACAAGAACCCAGAGATCTTCGATCCTACAAGATACATCAAGACAGAACACCACGAACCGGAACTGGATCCTAGGAACTTAATTTTCGGATTTGGAAGAAGGTATGAAAGCCCCAAGAATGCTATGTAGCAAACGCTGATGCATGTTTCTATAGGATATGCCCTGGTATATTTGAACATAACTTCCTAACAATCTCCTATCTAATTGATATCCTAGGGCGTATACTAGCAGATGTGTCTGTTTTCGCGCAATGTGCCATGGTTCTTGCAGCCTTCAACATCAAACCCCATATGGAAAACGGAAAACCAGTCATGCCCGATGTAGTACAAGAACCAGGGATCATCAGGTGAGAAATTACGGTCCCTGTCTAAACTCCCACTGTAGATTTCCGCTTTGCGCATAACTTATTCTATTCTACAGCCATCCCTCACACTTCAAGGCCAATATCGTTCCAAGGTCCGATAAGGCGGTTGAGCTGATCAGAGGCGGAGTTGCTAGGGGCCACTAGGAGCAGCCATGATAACAGGCAACCGCAGTGTAGAATAGCGTTTTGTATGACATTGCGACATAAAGTTTCTTCAAATTGGGTACAAACACAATGGTCGGCCAAAGCTACTAACATGGATGACTCGCGCCAACCCATCATCACTTCCGTACTCAGGGGAATTAAAATATATAGAAAAGAAAAATGTGAGGGCTCTAGGATGTTTCGTCATGGGCATTTCAAACGCAGACTGGTACGCCGATACTGAGGCCTGAGGTTTGGATCCTTGGTTGGATCAACATACACCAACACATGCCCCCGTGTCTGCCAATGTCCCTGCCTATCGACAACAATGTATATAACTCTCTTTCCCGTTTGTACATGGTACATCGTAGAGGTCTGGATTCGCCGGCTAGTAGTAGTTGAAACTGGTAGACTATGCTTTGTCGCGATGATGGCCTCTGCGGGTGATGCATTTGCGTCACCAATCACCATAAGATTTATTTAAAACATCCCGCTTTCTAATTAGGATGACCTAGTATACTACCGACTAGACGCGTAGCAGAAATGTCCGGACAAAGACTTAATCAGGGTATTCTGTAAGACTAAACTGCTTGCCGGATGTCATAGCATTCCACGTGGGACACAGCTCTTTCCAGCTTTTTGAGATGGTCTGCCTCTGCGGTCCTGATAGTTGTCCTTGGGTATCTTCGGCAAAAACGACAGCCAATCCACTGGGGTCGTCACGTCAAGTTCAATGCAAAATCTTCTGGGTATGACTAGGAATGCTTACGCTTCTAGATGGAAATCAATGTGGCAGTGGAAAATCCTGTGAAAGGTCGGTGGTTAGTCTTTGTTTGAAATTATCGCCAGAGCAACGGGACGGACCAAGGTCCTGGGTTGTCAGTCCTAAACCGTATTGTCACGTTATCGCTCGTGAGACTGCCCGTATTAACGACGTCTCGAGTTGGCGGATTATAAGTGTTGACCATAGTGCTGCCTGCGCTACGAATGACTGCAAATTGGTGCTGCGCATGCAAGTGGTCAAATAGGATTGATGTAGCAAGAGAAAGAAACCTACCCCGTGAAGATGGAATGGATGCTTTGAAGAATGGTTTTCAAAAATTACAAGTCAATGAAAGGGTACGCACTGGCGCTAGTACGCTTCCCCCGGGGATTGTAATCTCGATCAGACTATTCCTCGGCAAGGGAATAACACTCCCTGAGGGCAGGAGGTCGTGTGGATCTGTGCCGTTGAGGATCTGCAATAGTACTGGCACCGGGATGCTAGAGTATGTATTGCCATTCACGGTAAATCTCGGACCCTTTGGATTAACTCCAATGTTGAGGGAAAGACTGACATCCGGCCTGCCGGAGATGCCTCGGAGAGGTTGTAAGGGCTACACAGAAGTTAGTCATTGATGCAGACGCGGAGGATAGAGAAAAGGTGTACAATGAATGTTTCTTCCTTAGCAAGATCGAAGTCTGTCTGGGTCGTTGTCGGATAATTAGCTGGTGCACCGGCGTACCTCAGAATAGCCATGTTGACACCGTCCTGATTGCTAGGCGGGGGAACGGGGGCTAGCGATGCGAAGGACGGGACGGCACGAATCCCTGACAGCGCTACGTCAAATGCTTCCGCTTGGCCCGAGGTGGAACTCACAGTAATTTCCCGGTTTTCGGTTAGCCTTGAGCAACAACGAGAGCCTCTGTCCTGGGAAAACCGGGAATACAGCAGCACTACCACTAGGATATGTCTCCTCCCCATCCGTTTCAATGACTGACATCTTGTGGCCATCAATGGAGAAGTCGAAGGCTGCAATGCAGGCCGTGTTGATTACCCTCAAACGGTAACGCAGGCTCCACTTGACGTTGACGACGGCAAGAGGGGCTGAGGAATATCCAGGAAGACGCCCAAAACCATTGATAATCGTTGACTGTGGATTTTCAAACGCATTGAAGCCCGCTGGTGAGGGCAGATGGAGCCTAAAACAGGTCAGTCACCGGCGGATGGGTCAGTGTGGAGCAGTACCAGTCTCCAAGTGTGATGATGGTGCTCTCTAAGCGCTTAACGTTAGCTAACAAGAAATGGGACAGATAATAATCCATTACCATCATCAACGTCGTAGAACTTCCAGAGAGGATCATCCTTGTCTATTAACTAATGAGATGGGCTACTTGTACGGTGGTAGACGCTATACCGTAGATAACGAGAGGACCCCTGCGAAAGCAGTTCGATATTATAACCGAAGACGACGTCAAAATACATACCGTAACCCATCACAGTATTGCGTAGCAATATGGGAATGATACCAATATGTTCTATTGTTGACGTGCCATGAGTCATAATTCGAATGTTGAGGTACCTAGTACAAACCCTGTCTGTTGAAGCTTCATGACATAACTATGGGGATGTTAGCGACGTCCATATAAAAGGTGCAATGGGAGAATGGCCCACGTAAATTCATGTCCGGGTGCTATCGGGCATTGAGTAACCCAAGCAGCACCATCCATCGAAGCGGTGCGATGTTGTAAAAGACCATGCCAATGCTATGATACTTGAGGGGGCGGATTTTGGTAGCTTGGTAAGCGTAAGTACACACAATAGATGTTCCTTGCGTCATGCTTGTATCTGTAAGTTGATTGACAACTTTGACCTAGTTACGTATGACCTTGGCTTCGCAAGTTATGATCAAACGCATATCATACCTCCAACACGTCGCCGTAATTTGCGGCTATAAGTGGTCCTGGGATTCGACCATTTGCCAAGACAGAACTTTTCGAAAACCAATATGAATGCGGAGTGATACTGAGATGGTGTAAGGAACTTACGATCTGCTAGGACCTCCATCGGGTGCAATAACTGAGTTGACGACGTTAAGGGTATATTTCCGGACAGCAGCCAGAACTGGTATTGCCGAAAGGACGAGTGTGAGATACGATGTTAGCATCAGCGAGCCAGCGTGATTAGGAGATGGGTTAGGAATCTGCTCGGTGGGGGGTATAGACGATTAGGATCGAAAAAAGAGGCACTTTTAATCCATAACGCGTGCCTGTTTCCGCAAAGGGATGGTTATCAGCCGGGCCGTTGTTGGCGTAGAAAAACATCCGAACCACGCTTGGCGTTGATTAAAACCTGGGGTGCAACAGATCTGCAAACGGTGTGGATTTGAATAGGTTGATAGAGTCATTTACGAGTATGACAATTACGCCTAACAATTTGAAGAGTGAACAGAGCTTTGCCGAATAAAAGCTTGGCGGCCCACTGTGACTCCTAGCGCATGTGGCTTGGAAAATACATATTCGTCGAGATCAATGATGACATGTGCGCATAAAGTGTTTTTCCTGGACGCGAATTCCAAAATAGTAAAAGTTGGCATTCTCCTGGCAACCAATGCAATAAATACGAGGCAACTTCATGTGATAGAGGACCACCGATGTGTCGGGATACCATTGCACTTTCGGCCGCAGCAGTCTCTAGGACTGCTAGTGCTTCAGGCTTCAAGTTAAGTGTGGTATAGGCAAGTAGGTGTCCATCGGAATACCATGTACAGCGCCTGATGCTGGTTACTTTCCGACCAGACTGACGAGCTCACCGGGCAATGCTCAAGGACGCCACTGAGCGCCACTGACTCATTTATCAGAGGATCTGCGCTGTCATAACCGTCCAAACAAGAGTCGTAGCCCGACAAGTACGCGCCTGTAGGTCGAGAGTGGTGTGGCGTTGACGTCGTGACGGGCCGGGATTATGACATGGCCGGTAGCCGAGTTGAGGAACGTCAAGCTTAACAATGACAGTTGTGATCATGACATATATATAACCTCTCTATCTCTCCATCATCTCTTTCGAATTCGTTTTTGGCTCGTTTTTCCCTTCAAAATGGCACGCATTCAGACCCCAATCACTGAAATATTTGGGATTCAACATCCAGTTTTGTTGGCTGGGTACGCCGAGTTTTTTTTTGCTCCTCCTTCCATGTGCACGCATTGACATGGATCCAGGATGAACGTGGCTGCGGGATCAGAACTTGTAGCTGCTGTGACGAACGCTGGTGGCCTTGGGGTCTTGGGGGGATTGGGTTACACACCAAAGATGCTTCGACAGCAGGTAAGTTCCAATTTTATGTGTTTACATTATCAAACACTTTAATTCCCTTCATGATGGTTGACAAGCTTCGTCTTATAGATCAAGGCAGTCAAGGAATCACTACATGACAAGAATGCACCTTTTGGTGTAGACCTGGCTCTACCCAAAGTCGGCGATGGTGCCCGGAAGACAAATGTAAAACCTAAATCCGTTCCTAACGAGGGTGACTTGTTAACCTCATATTTAGTACGACTACACAAAAGGCCAACTACCGGAACTCATCGACGTCATCATCGAAGAGAAGGCATCTCTATTCGTCTGCGCTATCGGCATACCATCGCCAGACGTCGTGGACAGGCTACACCGAGGCGGTGTCCTCGTCATGAACATGGTTGGGCACCCAAAACATGTTCCCAAGGCCCTTGCTGTCGGTGTAGACCTCATTTGCGCACAGGGTGGAGAAGGCGGAGGACATACGGGCGACATACCGTCTAGTATTCTCATCCCGGCTTGTGTTGATGCTGTCGCAGGGCACAAATCATCTTTGACGGGGAAACCTGTCTATGTCGTTGGTGCAGGGGCTGTGTTTGACGGAAGGAGTCTGGCTGCGAATTTGATGTGGGGAGCTCAGGCTGTTTGTACGTGGCGCTTATTTTTTGACTTCATAGTTGATGGAGTGGGTAAATGTTGACGTATATTTCTTTTCAGGGGTAGGCACGCGTTTTGTAGCTTCCGTTGAAGCAGCCGCACCGCGAATTCACAAGGAGTTGGTCGTGTCTTGCGGATTTGATGATGCAATACGGACGGTTATCTATTCCGGACGACCTTTGCATGTGCGCAAGACACCTTACATCGAAAA
>AYNK01000810.1:0-16234 GCA_000497225.1 Amanita jacksonii TRTC168611 | reverse complement strand
CTCATCGATGCGGACAAACAAGAGAAGGTTGCCAAGACTACCGATTTCTACTCGGCAGATACTTTTATGCAGGAATTTAGGCGAAAAGGTCTATTCCCTAATCATCCTTCGCCCAGCAACGAGGGTTTGCAGGGTGAAGATCAACACAATTACCCGTACATGGTTGATAAAGAAAGATGGGTGAGAACAGCAATGGGGAGACCACTTTGCCGCCTTCCCAGGGCTAGCAAGCTGCAGTTGCTGCGGGAAAGCCCATATGACACAAACGGCAATCGTATTATGCTTGCAACTACACAGACGGTACTTATCATTCAGTTCGGTGCTGATCCCATCTGCGAAAATCGTCCGACATTTAAAATTGGTGATCGAATCTCATTTAAATTAAAACATGTTTAGATTATACACTCCTTTCTCTTCCCAGATACGAATGAACCCTTTGGATATCAGTTTTTCGATAGCATAAACAGTATGTTTGTCTAGTCCCAGTGAAGGAAAGGGATCAATATCCGAAACCAAACAAGTTCATGTAGCCAGAGATAGTGTGGTAGATTAAAATGCAATTTGTGGTGACAAAGCATGCAACAATGAGCAGGAAAAGATCTCAGCAGCATCGGATGCAAGCCGCCTGCTTCGCCGTATCCTGTACCTCGTATTCCAATCTGCATCCCTTGATAGTATCACCACCTGCTTGTGTCCTTGTGCATCACCAACATGTGCTTCTCCTGCGTAAGAAAGCCACAAAAAAGGGACTTCCCTGTCCCAGTCATCAGCTTGCCTGTTTCACCCACAGTAAAATCAGATATCCCAACGTCCTTCCTAGCCTCAAAACAATGCTGCTGCATTCTGTCCTGTTCGGATTCTAGGCGAACATCGAAATTCAATGAAGACCTAAAAGATTGTATAGGCAGTAGTTCAGGTGTCACGGAAGACGAGAAAATGATTTACCGTGGCCTATTCCACTTTCTGTTTCTCCTGCCACCCTTTTTTTCTTGTTTACCCATAGAAATATCACGCTTTCCTGCAATGTTCATGGGAGTGGCAGAAATGAGGGTTACGAGGCCGCACTGCCATCCTGAAGTGATTTTGTGCATGATGGTATCGGAGGTGGAAGTGTCGTTATCTCGGCCTGAAATTGCAGGCTAGGAACTGAGCCGATCCATTATGGATCCCATCGCTAGCTTTGATGAAAGATTATTGAGGCTGTGGGCATCAGGGAGTAATCGATGGACTTACGCCCTCTGTGAGCTGGATTGGCCGGAGATCAGCTCCACACAACTTGTCATACCATCTGTGCCGCCGATGTCATGTATGCATGATGACAATGGAGATGGTGTTTAAAAAATAACGAACCATTGACGATATTGGTTGCACAATATTTGGAGTGGTGCTAGGTCTTTCTGCTTGCTCTTTCTCTTGCTGTTCATGACCCTGTCGCTATTGGGGGCGGAAGAGCGCTCGATAGAACTAGGTAGTGCATTGCAGCTGATACTGAAGGACGTCCTGAAACAATCGCTGATCTATTATTTGTCATCTATTTTCCACTCTCACACGGAGTGGTCATTCCAAGGCTACCACGTAGCGACTTCTACTAACTCGGGCTCACCAACGGACTGGGAGACACAACAAGAAAAAAGTCGAAGCTTCACTGGCACTCTACAGCATCAATCAGTGACGGCTTGGTGACGACCTTCGGATCCACCAGGTGATCAACTTCCGTTGACCATTGAAACTTTCGTCAAATGGCAACACCATATGAACCTCTCCTGCTGTTCTTCGGTACCCTCCACTTGGGTCACCTCATGCTTGGACAGTGCCATATTTCGTAAAAGAACATTGTTGTCAGTTCTAAAAAAAACGTAGTTGAAAAAAAGACCTTACCCTGTAGAGATAAACCCTCCGATGCGAAACCACCCCCAAATGCACTTGATAGCTGATCGAAGCCACTAAGGTTCTCAATGATGACACTACCCCTATGCGCCCTGCTTCGGACAGCTGTGAAGTGGCAGGCACCTCAAGGAAAGGCATCTTCCTTCCATCATGCGCGTAACTGATTCTCTGGTGCGTACCCTCATCCGAGAGATGGGATGGTTCCTTATGTAATAGACCTGGTCATAATTATCTCCGCCTTGCAGATCTGAGCGCTCTGAGCAGCAGGACGTGACTATCCATGAACACGACCAGGGGTAGATAAGCTCAAGGCAGAAAACTTACCAACGAAAGGGTTGGTGAGCACGTTTGGACATGGATCTATATTATCTTTGTCCATGGGGACACCAAGCGTCATTGGTGTCCCTTACGCGTCTGAAGCTGAGAACCCTGTTAGCCTGCACCAGAGCTAGGCAGTTTTTTTACGAGGCATAGTTATAAGTATTGTGGATGTGAATATTTCGAGTTAAATGAGTGCCGCTTTTTGTGCTCTATTTTTCAACAAACCTTATCACTGCCGCAAAACACTCTCCATGTTCTTGGTACACAAGTCTATGCATCGAGCACAAGCCTCATGCCAACACTTGAGTACAACGGCCATTACATAACGTCATCTAGCACACAACGTGCTCCGAAGGTCTTTGGTAGCAATGATGGCCCTGCTTTCCTCTCTGCTCAAATCCCTTGAGCGCCTGTTCCAACCACAACTTCCCAATGCAGCGTAACGTTTGATGCACTGCTGTGGTCTCACAGCCTCCTTATCTCTCACGCAAGAGCTTGTACCACTACCATGAACAACCTTGAGACGATCAAGGCAGTAGCCCAGTCATTTCAGGCCGCAGTAACTCTCGACACAACCTATGGCAAAGCTATGTTTGATATCATTTCGATGGCAGTCAGGGTCGTTGAAGCTGCACAGGTACGTTCCCTAGCGTATGTTGAAGTGACAATCTGACTATCCATTGAGAGCGTTGAGAAGAATCGAGAACAGTGTAATCAACTTGCGATAGATGCATGGTACTTGGCCTACCTCATGGTGGAAAATGACCGCACCTGTAAGGGGAAGATGTCAGAACGTCAGCATGGAGAACTAGAGAAGCAAGTTCATCCCCTTACTATGCCTCCTAGTTGACTACAACTTTAACGTATATAGGGTCCTAGTGGATATTTTAATGGCTTTCGGCGGGGAAAACACAGTGGAACGTTCGCACAAGGGGGGAACACCAGATTCTGATGCAGGTATGATCGGGAGCCTCCGACAGGAGCTGGACCAATACCTGGAACAGTTCAATGTGAGTAGACTATCTCCAGTCCTTACTGTCGTGGCTGATTGGGATCACCAGTTGATATCACTTTCCAACGTCAAACAGAAGGCTGATGAACGATTAATCAGCGGACTTTTGCAAGGGATGGCAAGCAAGTCCGTCAATATCGATGACAATGCAAACTTTTCTCAATCAAGAGGCAATGCCATCGGATTCAACAACGTAATTACGAACACTATTACAATCCACGTACGTCCCCCGGATAATCATTTGCTATAATATGCTTATCGATCGATATGATGTGCCTGGCCTTGAATAGCACCAAATTGATTCTATGAAAGATGACGAAATTCTCAACAGGCTCCGGAGGGCCCCTGCCCAATATGGATCTTGATCTAGTACTAGTGTGATAAACCTAAAACATGGTCACGGTTTGAAACATCAGATTCAGAATTAGCCAAGATGCCGGCAGGCACAAGTCTGGAACAAATCTGTACTTCTAAAGGCGACGGGAAGTCACCCAGTATCACTATCATGTCCTCGACGCCTGTTCGCACCAACACAAATCTGAACGACAAGCGGGGTGCTGCCCTGGACGATTTAGCGCCTTCTGTGCCGGAACTCAACATGGACACGTTCATAGCCTCATTGCTACCGCATCTACCAGCTCTACCTGATATAAAGCAGATCATGTGGGAACTGATCGGGTCAGGGGACCTTGTGATGATAGATCAGGGAGACAATGAGCGCTTCTTCTGGACCGCATTCACAACTGAGCCCGCCAGCTCTGGTTACTCAGAGAACGATACATTCGCTGCACTCGCTGAGATCTATGACGCACTTATGAAACATGTACCTGCAAACTTACAAGCCACAACGAGGCTTGTACTTAACCCAAACTGTGCGCCATATTCACAAAGAACCCATCAAACGCGACCCGACGGATACATGATTTTGAACAAGTCATCGGTGGAAAATGGGAAATGTGACGGTCACTACTGGGAAGATTTGGCGGTGACAATGGAGTTCAAGAAGAGAAATAGTGACAACAATCGTTCAGATGTTTGTCTTGCATCAATGCCGATTTAAATGGCTACTGATCGATCTTTGTCTGCAGAACGTGAAGAAGCAAGTTTTCAGCATGCAGCAAGTGATGACATATGATCCTTGCCGCAGATTTACCTTCGGCTTGACTATTGAGAACACCGACATTAGGTTATGGTTCTGCTCCCGCTCTGCAATGATAGTTAGCGAGAAAATGGATTTTAATAAAGTTCGTCTCGCCTTTTCGTGACTCGCTTACCGAACTGACTTATTTTCAGAATCCCCTGATTCTAATTTTTATATTCCTCACCTTTACTTTCGCTTCCAAGTCAGATCTCGGATGGGACGACACCATGTCATCCATCCTTGTTGGGAAAAAGATACAATATGAAATCAAAGTTGGTGATCGTACGTACAAAACAATTGACGTATTATCGAATTTTGCCGCGCATACGATTGTCGGGCGTGCAACTCGAGTTTTCCTGGTGAGGGATGTGAAGTCGCAGGAAGAATTTGTTCTCAAAGACGCATGGCTTGCCAAGTGTAGGAAGCCGGAGCATGAGGTTCGAAGCAACCTTCTCGACGACATCCAAGCAAAATTGGGCGAATCGGAAATGAAGGAAGCAGAAAGACACCTCTTTACCCCCGTCAACCACTGCATAGTGCAGACTCAAGTAAACAGGAAAGAAGTGAACGATGATACAGATGAAGTCATTATGCGGAAGGTTGATCTTTCAGGTGTGAGGCAATTCAGTGTCATGGATTCGATTCAGGAAAAGCATATGGTGGAAGCGGTGGGACGGACTCCCCACACATCCGAGCATGTGAATACCAGAGAAACCAAACCGAATTCCAAGGGTATCACACATCGTTTCCATTATCGGATCGTGTACGAGGAACGTGCAACGCCACTTTATGAAGTAAACCGGTTGTCCTTGGTCATGATGACTCTCGAGGATCTGGTTAAAGGTAAAACCCGTTTGCCACCGCAGTCATCGGATTCCGCTCAGTTCTTTCTAGTCCTTGACATCTTCCATCGCGCTGGCTGGGTACATCGAGATATCAGCGCGGGAAATGTCTTTCTGCTTCAAAAACATGAGCTGTTCAAGCTCGGTGATTTAGAGTTTGCGAAGAAGATTGGGAACGATGGTGAGCATGATGCCCGAACGGTGAGGATCACTTACCAGGTCATTTGTACTACCCTCACAGACAAAGGGCACTCTGGACTTCATGTCTGTCGAAGTGGAGAGACAAGGATACATGTCTCTCCCTGCGCTCTCGGAAGTGAAATTCTTCTACCATAATTCTCTTCACGAGCTGGAATCGGTGTGGTGGCTTGCAACATGGATACTATTTTTCCATTATCCAGTTGAGACAGCGGCAACGGGAAGTTTGAATCCTCAGAAGGCTGCTATTAACGAACTGTTTCCCCGCATCCTGCCGAACGACCGATTTGTCTTCATACGTTTCCCTGGGAGATTCGAAAGGATTGTGGAGAGCCTTCATGCTGATTTCCGTCCGTATGGCAACAAACTGGATAACTTGCGTGCTTCATTGCAAACAGCGTATATCAATTTTGAAGTCCGTCTAGTCGGCCAAGGCGCTTTTGAACAGATCGAGAATTTCTCCGAAAACTCACTGGATGGCATACATGAAACCTTCAGATTGATGTTTCGAGAAATGAAGGAGGAGTTGAACAGGAGCGGCACGGACATTGAATTGACTCGCCTGCACAAGGTTACAGAAGACGTGAAACGAAAGCTCGAACCGGGATCCGATGGTGTTCAAGGCAAACGATCTCGGTATGTGCTCTGCGTTTTCGAGGTTTGGTGGTATAACTTTAATTAATCCCTCATTAGATTTATAATTAGTGTTACGGAGATGAAGCAGATAAAGCCGTAGCGAGGTGTGATACGCAAGTAGTCAATTTTGATATTCAGGCAACAAGTATTTCGTGTTCCGAGTCTTTCATTAATAAAATGGGTTTTTCGGAGACAAAACTGAAATGTCTTTTTTAAGGCCTTTCAACTCACTTCGGTTATCCACACCTTCTCCTACGATCCTCTGGTCAAGGTGCCAGCTCTCTGCTGCGTAGTGGAGGCATGGCGGTGCGACGCTAAGTGAGGCAACGAGCGGCTCAACTTGAACAACATAGTGCGGCTCGGATAGCCCAGGCGAATGCAATAGTAGATCAAACTCGTACGACACGCGAAGGCATATCAGAGAAGATTGCCTCATATCACAGTACGAGAAAGGCACCATTGCCTGACCTGGAATTGTGAGCTTGGAGGCGAGCTTAATTCATTCCGAAGCCATAGCCATCTATAATGAAAGACTGTTGAGGTTGTGGGATTAGTGGACGCTTTCCGGTAGAGGTTGTAGGGTTAACCAGTGATCCTCTACCCTCCGGAAGGCGGGTTGGCTGTCCAAAAGAAATTTGTTCCTGATGATCGGGTGGTTCAGCCGGAAAGGCCAGCAAGCTGCAGTTGCTGTGGAAAAGCCCATACGACACAAACGGCAATTGTATTATGCTTGCAACTACACAGACAGTAATTTTCATTCAATTCGGTGCAGATCTTATCTGTGAAAATCGCCCGACGGTTGGGATTAAGATTATTAGCCAAGTACAATTCTTGTCGAATATCACTTATCTATGTTTAAGCTATACACTCCTTTGACTCTTCCCTCGCCGCCCGGTATGCCTGCCAGTGGGCCCTGCCCTGATACGAATTAAGTCTTTGGATATCCTTATCCAGATAACATGAATAGGATGTTTACATGGTTTCAGTAAGGGTAGCAATGACTGAAACAAAACTTGGTATCAGATTAAATGGTTGGTGAGCGCATCAAGACGTAGATCTTATCTTTATCCGCCAAGCGTCGTTGGTGTCCCTTATGCGTCTGGAGCCGAGAACCCTGTTAGCAGGGCTGAGCCTGCACCGGAGCCAGCAGTTTTTTGTACGTGGTGTAACTATATTGGGGATGCGAATATTTCGAGTTAAATGAATGCCGCTTTTTGTACTCTATTTTTCGACAAACCTTATCACTGCCGCAAGACACTCACCATGTTCTTGGAACACAAGTCTATGGAACGATCTCAAGTCTCTTGCCGAAGCTTGAGTACAACGGCCATTACATAATGTCATCTGGCACACAATGCGCTCCGAAGAACTTCAGCAGCGATGATGGCTCCTTACTCTCTACTCAAATTCCCTGAGCGCCTGATCCTACCACGACTTCCCAATGCAGCATAATGTTTGATGCGATGCTGTAGTCTCACAGCTTCCTTATCTCTCACGCAAGACCTTGCACCACTACCATGAACAACCTTGAAACAATCAGGGTGGTAGCTCAGTCATTGCAAGCTGCAACAAATACCAACACTACCTATGGCAAGCTCATCTCGGATACGATTTCCGTGGCAGTTAGGATTGTTGAAGCATCACAGGTGGGTTCCCTTCTGCATGTTGGTAAGCCTCGCTGAAGTGATATTCTGGCTATCTGTTTAGAACGTAGAGAAAAATCAAGAAGAGTACAATCAACTTGCCATAGATGCATGGAACTTGGTTTTCCTCATTGTAGAAAATGACCGAGTGAACGGAGGAGAGATGTCGGAACACCGATATGAAAAACTAATGAAGTGAGTCCGTCTCACTGCTTCGACTCTTAACTGGCTGCAACTTTGGTGCATGCAGAGTCCTAGAAGACATTCTGAAGGCTTTCTACAAGGATACCACAGCAGAATCCAGACCCAGACAGGGAATGCCAGATTCTGAGACGGATATGGTTGGAAACTTCCGGCAGGAGTTGGTACGATACCTAGAGCAGCTCAACGTAAGCGAACAGCTTTCGATTCCCACTGCTATAGTTTATTGGGCTCGCAGTTTGGATCTTTTGCCGACGTCAAACAGAGGGTGGATGAACAAGTTGCAAGATCATTCAGCAACCTTTTGCTAGCCGCCACTAGTAAATCCGACAATATCCATGATAACGCCATTTTTTCGCAACCAAGGGGTAATACCATCAACGATAATGGCTTTAATGCGAACGTCAGTGGGTCCGCCAACATCAACATGAATATACAAGGGAGCAACAACGAGGTATTTTCTGGCAGCAACCAAAGAAATAACTATGGCACCATTAGCATCAATGTATGTTCATTTATCAATTAAGTACCATCATGCGCTTGTTAATCATGGGCTTGGGTTCGGATAAAACCAGGTTGACCCTACGAAAGACGACGAAATTCTCAACAGGCTCCGGAGGGCTCCTGCCCAATACGGATCGTTCAAGGGCGAGGGTGGGTGCATGCCTGGAACTCGCACATCGGTGCTCGAACAGGCCATGGCGTGGGCAAGCAGCTTGGATCTGGATGATCCCCCCATCTTTTGGCTCTATGGCCCAGCCGGTACTGGAAAATCAACCATTGCGTATTCGGTTGCTGAACACTGCTCGAAACTTCATCATCACCTCAGTGCCAGCTTTTTCTTCACTCATACAAACGGCGATGCTTCTAATGCAAACCTCTTCTTCAGTACCATTACCTATCAGTTGGCAAATCTCCATTCTGGGTTCAAAGCTCATGTTGTCAACCGTATCCGTAAACACGTTAAACCAGAAGATATCCGCCCCGATGTCCAGCTTGATGATTTGCTGGTTCGTCCGCTTTCCGACCTTGGACTCGAGATCCCAATTATCATTGTTGTCGATGCCCTAGATGAATGTAGTGATGCCAAGGCAGCTTCGGAGATTCTTCGGCTTCTGTCTTCCAGGATGCCCAAACTCCCATTCCGCCTCAAAATTTTCATCACAAGCAGACCCGAGCCTTATATCCGAACAACGATGGAATCTGGTCTATCTGCCATGACTCGTCGTTTCGACATCTCACAAAATGTTGACCAATCTTCGACAGATAGTGATATTCGGCTTTTCATGGAGCACAGCCTTCGCGAAGGCGCCATGAAATTGTATGGAGATGAAATGTCATGGCTAGGAGCAACCGAAATAGATGCATTGGTACATCAATCAGATGGTTTATTCATATACGCCTCGACCGTCGTTAAGGACATTCTGGATGATAGCATCAAGAATCCGAGAAAACAAGTGGAGGCACTTCTTACGCTTAATCCCCCACCTGGACTTGGTGCTGTTGATGCACTTTATCTCCGCGTCCTCCGCAAAGCTCTCCCAGAAGATGCTGATGAAGCATTGCAGAACCAATTTCGGCTCGTTCTTGGGGGGATTATCTTTGTCAGGGAAACACTTTCACCTCGAATGTTGGAAGATCTACTTGGACTTGAAGCTGGAACCACTCGAATAATCCTTTGTGGTCTCCATTCTGTTATTTCAATCCCCAATAATGAAGATGACGCGATTCATACTATTCACCCATCGTTCCCCCGGTACCTCACTAATCAATCCTCCTTTACTGGTGTCAATACGAGATTTTTCATTAACGAAGCTATATCCCATGCGCAAATAGCGGAGTGCTGTTTCAAGCATATGAGTGCCTCTCTGAAACGCAACATTTGTGGGTTCGAGAATTTCTCTCGGATAGATCTCACTACCGAAGACGAGGAACGATCAAGTGAGCCTAGGACATATGCCAATTTACCAGCTCACTGACAGACGTTTAGAACTAATCTCACAAACCATTACTTATGTAGTGAAGTACACTTGTCGTCATTTTGCTGCACATCTGCACGCAACGAGTGTCAGTCTTGATGGTCTCAGTATCTTACTAACAGAATGGGCAAATGGCCAGCTACTCTATTGGTTAGAAGTACTCGTTTTGCTCGGTTCCCTAGGCACAGTCTTGCCATCTCTCACCATGCTCTCCGAATGGTCCAAGGTATAGCGTCTTATGATCTCAAATTTATATAACTGACAAATACGCCTAGAAGTTCGTTGAACCTAGCGCTAAGGAAGGTGGTCCTTCTGAAGATGCACCTCATCTTTTAAAAAAGATCTTCAGTTATCATCAGCGCATGGGGCTAAATGTAGGAACCTTACACCTTCGATCACTTACCTCCAACTAATAACACTCAGAAAAAGGGACAATCCCTCCCAACAGCGGATCGATACCTTCGGCCTCTATTGCGAGACGCAACTCGAATGGTGTCGGAATTTTTTGACTCCATCCGGGATATCCCGTCACATATCTACACGTCATGCATTGTCTTTGCACCGACGACTTCCGCATTTTATCAAAGTTATTGTGCAGCATGCTCAGAAATGTGGCTGGTCCATGGTAGCACCCCGAATTGGAGCGCAATCACAGTGTTACATACGTTAGATTCTGCCGGATTGGGATTCGCTTTCTCATCCGACGGACGACTACTTGCTTCAGCTCTCAAGGGAAAGGCGGTCCGTCTGTGGAATCTGGATACTGGCGAATGTCAAACCTTCAATGAAGGATCTGAAGAAGTGGAGGATGAAGTGGAGGATGAAGGAATGGAGGGTGAAGATGATGCGCCTGTCGCCTTTTCACCTTGCGACAAATACATCACTGCGAATAATCAAGTTTATGATGCTGCAACTGGACGAAGGATGTTAAGACAAGCAACATGTGTAGCCTTTTCTCCGGATGCAAAATACGTTGCCCTCTCCAATGATGACGGCAGCATCGATTTATATAACTTATCAAACTGCAATCACGTTTCTCGGATCCCTGGCCATACGGACTCTGTAACGTCGATGACTTTCTCACCTGACAACAAATGGCTTGCTTCAGCCTCTTTTGACAATACATTCCGTATTTGGTCTATCGAAGAACTCAAAGAAGATATATGCATATCCCGTACAGAATCAACGGAGCATCCCCACCCTCTTGCGTTCTCGCCTAACGGGGCCTACGTCGCATTTTGCGACGACAACCGAATACGCTTATGGGCGATGGCAGAGAGAGCAGAATTAAATCCATCTCATACGTGGAATGCGATTGGGATGTTACGACGGCCTGTATTCTCTCCTGATGGCAGGAGTATCACGTGGATCACGGACAGGTGCGACGTTATAGCTGTACAACTGGATACAATGGATAAAAAACTATGGTCTTCAAAACGTCTCAAATACCTTTCAGTGGGTTTCTCACCAAGTAGCAAGATTATCCTTGCAGGTGACGACGGCGGCGGAATCTCATTCTTTCGCACAAGCTCCAAGAGCACAGGTGCGAGGGAGAGGGTGTACAATACTATTGACGATATTACGGATATTGTTTTATCACCTGGTGGAGGATATTATGCGTCACAGTGCCAAACTTGGCCGGATAGAAAACACACCATTTCTGTGTGGGAAGTGGATGAAGACGCACCGCCAAGAGCCGCAACTCAGGTGGATGATGATATATGTTTGGCTGGATTTGCGCCGCATGGCAAGTCGATCGCTGTGATCTCTAAAAATAAAACCCTTAGCAAACTGGACGCTCTCTCTGGCCAATATGTAGCACGATGGAATATCCCAGATGTCACATCACGCAAGCTACCGCGCATACCATTACATATGCTATCTCGCAAGCTACTACGCAGAGAAACGTATGGGGTATCAATTGAGTTCTCTCCCGATGGTCAATACCTCGCAACGACTGTAAACTCACGTGTCTTACTATGGCTATGGGACGAGGGCAAGACCTTTAAGCCAAGTCCCTCCCCTCACGCTGGACCAATAAGAGGATATGCGTTTTCGCCAGACGCTACGTCGATCGTGTTATGCTATGGCGAGAAGGAGCTTTATGTGGTCAACTTGAAGCAGCGCTCAAGGCCAATGACCCTTGATAACGCCGAGGGGATACTACCACATACTCTTCAATTTTCACCGAATGGTGGTTATGTCTCGGGCCACTCGGTTCAGGCTCGCGGTCGGCGTATTATGGTTTGGGAGGTCGCAACAGGTAAATTACATGCTCGAGGCAAAACTCAGACCCTTGGCAGCCGATTCTCCCCGGACGGGCGATACATAATCTATCAAAGCCGCAAAAGAATCATGATGTGGGACTTTTTGGAAAGGGAGTCAAAGGAAGGGATCGTATACCAGAGCCGTATTCAGGATTTTGAGCTCTCACCTCTTAATCGGAAGTATGTGGCAGCCACCATTCGGCGCAGCCATAAACCTCCGCTGGACATCTTCGATGTGCCTGTACAGGCTATCCTCATCGATGCGGACAAACAAGAGAAGGTTGCCAAGACAACCGATTTCTACTCGGCAGATACTTTTATGCAGGAATTTAGGCGAAAAGGTCTATTCCCTAATCATCCTTCGCCCAGCAACGAGGGTTTGCAGGGTGAAGATCAACACAATTACCCGTACATGGTTGATAAAGAAAGATGGGTGAGAACAGCAATGGGGAGACCACTTTGCCGCCTTCCCAGGGCTAGCAAGCTGCAGTTGCTGCGGGAAAGCCCATATGACACAAACGGCAATCGTATTATGCTTGCAACTACACAGACGGTACTTATCATTCAATTCGGTGCAGATCCCATCTGCGAAAATCGTCCGACATTTAAAATTGGTGATCGAATCTCATTTAAATTAAAACATGTTTAGATTATACACTCCTTTCTCTTCCCAGATACGAATGAACCCTTTGGATATCAGTTTTTCGATAGCATAAACAGTATGTTTGTCTAGTCCCAGTGAAGGAAAGGGATCAACATCCGAAACCGAACAAGTTCATGTAGCCAGAGATAGTGTGGTAGATTGAAATGCAATTTGTGGCAACAAAGCATGCAACAATAAGCAGGAAAAGATCTCAGCAACATCGAATGCAAGCTGCCTGCTTCGCCGTATCCTGTATCTCGTATTCCAATCTGCATCCCTTGACAGTATCACCACCTGCTTGTGTCTTTGTGCATCACCAACATGTGCTTCTCCTGCGTAAGAAAGCCAACAAAAAGGGACTTCCCTGTCCCAGTAATCAACTCGCCTGCTTCGCCCACAGTAAAATCAGATATCCCAACGTCCTTCCTAGCCTCAAAACAATGCCGCTGCATTCTGTCCGGTTCGGATTCTAGGCGAACATCGAAATTCAATGAAGACCTAGAAGATCGTATAGGCAGTAGTTCAGGAGTCACGGAAGACGAGAAAATGATTTACCGTGGCCTACTCCACTTTCTGTTTCTCCCACCACCCTCTTCCCCTTGTTCACCCAATAGAAATATCACGCTTTCCTGCAATGTTCATGGGAGTGGCAGCAACGAGGCCGCACTGCCATCCTGAAGTGATTTCATGCATGATGGTATCGGAGGTGGAAGCGTCGTTATCTCGGCCTGAAATTGCAAGCCCGGAACTGGGCCGATCCATTATGTAGCCCATAGCTAGCTTTGATGAAAGATTATTGAGGCTGTGGGCATTGGGGAGTAATCGATGGACTTACGCCCTCTGTGAGCTGGATTGGCCGGAGATCAGCTCCACACAACCTATAATACCATCTGTGCCGCCAATGTCATGTATGCATGATAACAATGGAGATGGTGTTTAAAAAACAACGAACCATCGACGATGTTGGTTGCACAATATTTGGAGTGGTGCTAGGTCTTTCTGCTTGCTCTTTCTCTTGCTGTTCGTGATCCTGTCGCTATTGGGGGCGGAAGGGCGCTCGATAGAACTAGGTAGTGCATTGCAGCTGATATTGAAGGACGTCCTGAAACAATCGCTGATCTATTATTTGTCATCTATTTTCCACTCTCACGGAGTGGTCATTCCAAGGCTACCACGTAGCGACTCCTACTAACTCGGGCTCACCAACAGACTAGAGGATACAATGAGAAAAAAGGTCTAAGCTTCACTGGCACTCTACAGCATCAATCGGTGAAGGCTTGGTGATCGACTTCCGTTGATTGAAACCTTCTTCAAATGGCAACACCGTATGAACCTCGGTACCCCCCATTTGGGTCACCTCATGCTTGGACAGTGTCTTATTTCGTAAAAGAAGGTCAGTTCTAATCTGTGGTGAGCTACACAAACAGAAGTGGTTGAACCTTCCTAATGCTTACCCTGTAGAGATAAACCCTCCGATGCGAACCCTAAACCCAAATGCACTTAATAGCTCACCAAGGCCACTAATGTTCTCAACGATGACACTATCCCTACGTGCCCCGCTTCGGACAGTTGTGAAGTGGCAGGCACCTCAAGGAAAGGCATCTTCCTTCCATCATGCGCGTAACTGATTCTCTGGTGCGTACCCTCATCCGAGAGATGGGATGGTTCCTTATGTAATAGACCTGGTCATAATTATCTCCACCTTGCAGATCTGAGCGCTCTGAGCAGCAGAACGTGACTATCCATGAACACGACCAGGGGTAGATAAGCTCAAGGCAGAAAACTTACCAACAAAAGGGTTGGTGAGCACGTTGGGACATGGATCTATATTATCTTTATCCATGGGGACGCCAAGCGTCATTGGTGTCCCTTACACCTCTGAAGCCGAGAACCCTGTTAGCCTGCACCAGAGCTAGGCAGTTTTTTTACGAGGCATAGTTATATTGTGGATGTGAATATTTCGAGTTAAATGAGTGCCACTTTTTGTGCTCTATTTTTGGACAAACCTTATCACTGCCGCAAGACACTCTTCATGTTCTTGGAACACAAGTCTATGCATCGATCTCAAGCCTCTTGCCAACGCTTGAGTACAACGGCCGTTACATAATGTCATCTGGCTCATGATGTGCTCCGAAGGTCTTCGGTAGCGATGATAGCCCTGCTTTACTCCCTACTCAAATCCCTTGAGTGCCTATTCCAACCACGACTTCCCAATGCAGCGTAATTTCTGATGCACTGCTGTGGTCTCACAGCCTCCTTATCTCTCACGCAAGAGCTTCAAGTTGTACCACTACCATGAACAACCTTGAGACAATCAAGGCAGTAGCCTAGTCATTTCAGGCCGCAGTAACTCTCGACACAACCTATGGAAAAGCTATGTTCGATACCATTTCGATGGCGGTCAGGGTTGTTGAGGCTGCACAGGTACGTTCCCTAGCATATGTTAGAACTTGTTGAAGTGACAATCTGACTATCCATTGAGAACGTTGAGAAGAATCGAGAACAGTGTAATCAACTTGCAATAGATGCATGGTACTTGGCTTACCTCATGGTGGAAAACGACCGCACTGGTAAGGGGAAGATGTCAGAGCGTCAGCATTGAGAACTAGAGAAGCAAGTTCATCCCTTTACTATGCCTCCTAGTCGACTACAACTTTAACATATATAGGGTCCTAGTAGATCTCTTGGTGGCTTTCAGCGGGGGAAACGCAGTGGAACGTTCGCACAAGGAGGGAACACCAGATTCTGATGCAGATATGATCGGGAGCCTCCGACAGGAGCTGGACCAATACCTGGAACAGTTCAATGTGGGTAGGCAATCTCCAGTCCTTACTGTTGTGGCTGATTGGGATCACCAGTTGATATCATTTTCCAACGTCAAACAGAAGGCTGATGAACAATTACTGAACGAACTTTTGCAAGACAAGACAAGCAAGTCTGTCAATATCGATGACAATGCAAATTTTTCTCAATCGAGAGGCAATGCCATCGGATTCAACAACATAGTTACGAACACTATTACAATCCACGTACGTCCCCCGGATAATCATTTGCTATAATATGCTTATCAATATGATGTGCCTGGCCTTGAATAGCACCAAATTGACGGTATGAAAGATGACGAAATTCTCAACAGGCTCCGGAGGGCCCCTGCCCAATACGGATCGTTCAAGGGCGAGGGTGGGTGCATGCCTGGAACTCGCACATCGGTACTCGAACAGGCCATGGCGTGGCTGAGCAGTTCGGACCGGGATGATCCCCCCATCTTTTGGCTCTATGGCCCAGCCGGTACTGGAAAATCAACCATTGCATATTCAGTTGCTGAACAATGCTCGAAACTCCATCATCACCTCAGTGCCAGCTTTTTCTTCACTCATACAAACGGCGATGCTTCTAATGCAAACCTCTTCTTCAGTACCATTACCTATCAGTTGGCAAATCTCCATTCTGGGTTCAAAGCTCAT
>AYNK01000809.1:0-18764 GCA_000497225.1 Amanita jacksonii TRTC168611 | reverse complement strand
TCCCTCCCTGGGTGCTTCAGGAGCTGTGAAAGCACAGCACCCCCAATATAACCTAGCGGAGTACTGGCTCAATGGTTCGCATCGGACCTCGATTCATGGACTACCCACCCGTGGCCCCAGTGAGGAAGAATCTGACTTTGTTCTGAGACATTACTTTCTTCTAGATCGATGAGATGATGAGACTGAGCGACCACGAAGCTCCAAGGTTCTCTTATTTATGCAACATTGGTTGGATAGCTTTGTCAGCTCTAGGACCACACCAATGCTGTTGTAGTTGACATATCCCGAGTAATGTGTTGACTCTTTATTACCGTATATGCCAAAAAGGTAAACTCGTTAATTTCTGACGAATGGATTAGATATTTGAGTCACGTTGGTGCAGGCAATTATACATCTACAAGCGTTGAAGCGTTACATAGCCTACAAAGCTATTAATGCCCTCCGAAATCACAAATTTGACCAAGAGATAATCTGGTCTCGCGACAAGATTCCACGGCCTTGCAGTTGCACGACAACACCAAGACTGGAATTTCTGACTGGTCTTTCCACCCGAAGTCCCTTTACTGGCCTGATAAGACACCACGCTGGTACGACTCCAAGTTCAACGTTATCATGTTCAGACGATCGAGGATTCTGCTTGAATAGTGACCTGGTAACTGTTTCATGAATGCTATGAACCTCTCTCCCAACAAGGCACCATCCATCGTCAAAGGATTCCATGATAGTGAGCTGCTCGCCGGGGGTCGCGACAAGCAACTCATCGTGCAGAACTGGGTTAAACACTTGCCGTACTTTGCGTTTAATCTCTGTAGCGCTGGCTCGTGAAGTGTTTGAAACACTCGAGATGACAGAAAAACGGGTCTGTCCGCTCCCTGCGCTCAGAACAGAGCTCCGAATGTAGCTTTCTGGCGGGTTGGCCACTCCTCCTCCGTCCGCTGGCAGATTGGCAGCGACTGATACTGCAATAGAAAACGGCGGTGACGACAAGCGGTGAGGGATCTCAGATTGGCGCCCTAAGGCTCTACTGCGCCTCCCCCGTCTACTTGGCCTCGTTATCGCCTTTTCGGGGATAATGAT
Organism: Amanita jacksonii TRTC168611; assembly: GCA_000497225.1. NCBI lineage: Eukaryota > Fungi > Basidiomycota > Agaricomycetes > Agaricales > Amanitaceae > Amanita > Amanita jacksonii. The sequence continues at coordinate 17,687 of AYNK01000809.1, read as the reverse complement.
GGAAGAACGCGCAGGAGGGTTGGGGAACGCATGCGAAGGACTGTGAAGTGGTATAAATCAATGAATGAGGACGAGTATGAATGGACGTATATACACACGGTGATTGACCATCTGCGGCTCTGACGACTCTACGAACGGACAGAGATGCGGCATCTGTGTTCTTTTCGCTATTTCTTATGGTGCGTTTCCGCACCATTCGCAGGATCAACCAAGATACCAAACCAAGCGCGACCACACCAACCGCAGAGAAACCGACAATGTCCATTGGGCCGAGACCACTCCGTGGCAGGTCGATGGTGTGGGAGACAAATTTGACAAGGGGCATATTAAGCAACAAATGATTGTGAAAAGCAGCGACAGATAATGAGTGTGAGATGGTATGGAGCGGATAGAGTTGATCGAGTCGAGGCTTGAATACTTCCAGAGCAAGATAACGTTGGGACGAGAAGTTTGTGGGGAACAGAGATGCCTTCAAGGGAAGGTAGAGGCGCAAGAACTCTGAGTGCCGCTTCTTTACGTAGGTGATTAGCAATGGCCTTTTGCATCGGGACAATAGACACGGATGGAATAGGTATTGTGCCTATTTTGGGTGCCGATTTCTTAGCTTGATGAAGGGTGTTCATGACAGAGGTGTTGCACCAGCTCTCAGCGGCAGAGCAGTTATTATAGGCGTTAGTGGCCAGTATTGGCTATACTGAACATGGCCCTACCTGACGATCAATTGATGGTAAAAGGTCAGGACCACCTTTGATCCTGGCAGGAATCAGGCACAGCTTTGTCAATTATTATTGACTATGCATTATAAGTAATGTCAAATAGTAATTAAATATACAGTCTATGATCGCGCCAGCCTCCTCACCTCGTTCCTGATACTAGCCAGCATATCCTTGGTGGCGTTCCGCGGCCTCCATCCTAATTTCTTCGATCTTTCAGCTTTGCAGCGGGAATTTGAACCTAGACTAGTTCCGTTGGGAAAAAATCTGAACATCTCCTCCGCTGTGAAAGACGATGGCTTTGCGGTCTTACTCTTCCCAAGATCATACATCGCATGTGCGATCGCTTTTCCGATGGAATGTAGCGTGTGCTCGCCATTCTCGCAAAAATAGTAGCCCGAGCGGCCATGCGCAGGGGTCGAGTGGTGGGCATGCCGACTTCCATCAGTAGGAAGTAACTTGTCGAAAAGGAGGATGAACAATTCCGTAACTGTCATGATTATGATGAGGCCATATGGTTGATTTCGGTCAATGCTTACCGTCGTCAATATGAACGTTCGGCCACATATTTTTACCGAGCCCAATCATCCCGCCTTGCTCTCTGCGCAGGCTCAGGTCAACCAGCCTTGGGATTTGCTGTGAATGCGGGTGCTGTAGTTCAAGGTCTACTAGCGCTCCTGACGCTGTACCATAGATTGTGCCGGGTAATATGATATGACTCCTGACATATCCTGAGAATAACGTCATCGGTATGAGGGTACAAGCAATGGTTTGGACGTGCCTTGGTTGTCCGCTTCTACCAGCGCGACATCAACGACACGGTGAGGTTGCTCAAGGGAAAGGGTTTCTATCATTTTGATGTCCATATCGGAATAAACTTTGTCCGTAGAGTGCATGCCCTGTGCATTGTCTATCAAGGTACCTGATCAGAGTTGTCAGGACATTGAATGGTGATGGCGAGAGTGGAAACATGACTACCTGTGCCTGACTGTTCCCAACGTCAGCGGATAGGCATGAAAGTGGTGGGCTACTGACGGTGTGCAATAGGGCAGGGACTCGCCCAGTTCTCGTGTGTCGTTCTTTCAACCCCTCTAATATAGCTTTCGCAGCATCCAGGTGGTCTGCATCAGCCTAACGATTAGCCGCTAAGCTTAGAGAAAGGCGCAGTATCAGAAAAAGACCGACACAAGCGATGACAATATCAGCCTCTGATGCCAAACGTCTAAGGAGGGCTGTGTCTTCCAATGACCCAACGATCGCCCTGATGCCCATGGTTCTGAATTGCTTTGCTTTGTCCGGGTCCCGCACCAGGACTGTTATCTGAAAGGTATCCGAGAGCGGGTGGCTAAGCAGGCGGCTCAGTACACTACCACCGATATAACCTAGAATGGGTGTCATTGAATCGGATGTACAGGTCTCATTCGATGTCCTTGCCTGTGGCTCCCGTCAGAAAGATATGGGTGCCGATGGTGATGTGGCCATGAAGCATGATTCAAGAACTTGCAGGCACTTGCCGGTATTGAGAAACGGAAGTATTCAGTGCAAGGCTCCAATATCCGTCCCTGGAACAAACACTTTCAATGTGGCTACATTAGTCATACCACTCCAAGGCCTGCCGAATAATGACGAGGGCCCTGTCTGAAACACTCAGTGTCTGGACGTTGATTTTTGATAGTTCTACAAAATTTTGGTGATAGGGGTTCTGATCTAGTTCACCGGTAGGCTGTGAATGTCATGAACATATCTTCGCATGGAATAGTCCGCGGCAATGCGACCAAAATTGTCACAAGCGGAGCCTGCGAAGATAGGTGGGCTGTGAGAATTCCACCTGGCAACGCCTTCATTCCTGTTATCACCGACACCTTCTTTTCTTCCCTACCTCTTCGCCCTAGGTCAAGGCTCCTGGTCGTCTCTGTCGACACCTTCATATCATCTTGTAAATTCCTCCACTTTCCCTCGTCACCGCCACGTTCGCTGTGCGTACATCAACAATTCTCCTATGTTTAGCTTGGCACTGATGGGGGCCTTAGATTTTGCCAGCTGTCACTCCTCTTAATTGAACCTTCACTCCATCCTTCACGCTCCTTACTTGACCAGATTGTCAGAAATGGTTATTCATCTTGGATTAGCTGGCAGGAGGCTGAGACTGAGGCAGACCATCGACATACCAAGTACAGGGACTGGCATTGATAATTCCGCCTCACTGGTCATTGATCCCACCGGCGGCAGCGGCGCTGGGACTCTAGCCCTCGATACCAACGCCCCCTCCGGAGCCATACCGACCACTGGCATCCCCTTGGCCCCATCCTTTACCCCGACGACAATATTCACACCCACACCTAGTCCTTCGAGTTCTACTACACAGCTGGACCCGCCTTCGACTTCGAGCCCGGCAAGTCATGCTGGTGGGCTCTCTACCCGGGCGGTCATCACAGGTTGCATTATTGCGCTTGTTGGCGCCGTATTTCTCGTTCTCGTTGGTATCGTACTCTACAGACGGTACATGAAATCCCTACAACGATCCTATCGTAATGCCACTGCGGACGCCCAGCGCCGTCGGTCTCACCTTGAAGCCTGGTCCAAACTCGACGACGGCCAGCGCGATAGTATTCGAATGAAGGAAGCGGAGCCTATGGATAAAATGTTCAAAAAGGCTCCGAGCGTTCGGACTGCATACACACATAAATCGGATGAGCCAATGAATCTTGGCATCCCTCACTCTCTTGCGCAATACCACCCCGAGCTAGCTAAGCATAGTGCATCATCCGAGGCGGTAACTGTGCGTAGGCCCTTCCTTGGAAGGGCTGAGTCCGGCCCTACTATCTCGTGGAATGCCGACACTCTGCTTGATGTTGCCTCCCAGCAATTCGCTGCCGCCCCTACTGGCAATTCGGGAAGCATAGCCATCCCGACACCCATCGCTACTCGCACCCTTCATCGATGGCAATCGGCTGAAGTATTCCACCCGGATGGGGAGACAACTATAGCTGCCTCAAACCCCTTCGAAACGGAATCCGAGCGACGAAAAAGCGGTGGCGATAATCCATTCTTTAAAGGCCAAGATTATCCTACCTTACACATGAGGACGAGGTCAAACTCGTCTGCAAGCAGCCACACGTATAAGGCCAAGGAGCGTGCGGTAAAGGCCGAATCATTTGCTTCTAATCTGACTTCTCTACCTCAACCTCAATTTTCCGTATCTCATACAGCGTCAAGTTCGACTTCATCAGCTATGAACAATCCACATGCCATCCGGACGTTGATCGCAGCACTCAATGTCACTGAAGAAGAAATACAAGACCGTCTGAGGGTAGTATCAATGCAGCCCTCCCCCGTCGGGACGGAATCTTCTACTGGCGGACTAGAGCTTGCTGCGTCATTTCCCTTGCCCCCATCAAGAGACGGTCATCTCGCCGACCGTTACAAGTGATGCTTCCCTTAGCTCTCGATGAGCCCATCGCCTACACTGAGTCTTTTGTGCTGCTCATTTTTAGCTTTCTTGTTGCTTCAATTCCACCTCCAATCACCCTATCTCCAATCCCTTATTTACCTATTTTTATCGTATAAATTTACTTTTTGTTATAGGTGCTTGGCTCGCCACGATTCTGCATGCTACGTGTAGATACGTCTTCGATGCTTGACACCAAACCTGCTTGTCGTCGTTTGTCATATTTATAGTATTTTAGACAGCAGCTGTACCAACAAGTCGCGGTGTCTTTGCCTGTGGTCCAACACCTTATTCACCATGCGGTTTGGCTACAACTGTAAATATACTTCATCGACCATAATAGCCATAACTCCCGTAATTAAAAATAAAGATCTCAGGTAATCCCCGCGTCTGGGAAACCAAGCCAACGGATCCCCTGCGGCCAGGTAGGGAAGCCGTTCTTTATTTTGTCGCTTCCCTTTATAAAAATCGGCATATATATTTTTTTCTTCCTGCGTAACCCGCGCAGGCCGCCCTATATCATACATTTGGCTTACACATCCTGCACACACTCGCGCCCATACTTTTGCCTCTTGATCCAATCCGGTACTGTACGGCACCAACTGATTAATGAGCTGATAGTTGACGCAATTATTACTCATTGATGCCGTGATGCGGTTATGAAACCTCCTTTACCATCGCAAACGCATGCTCAAGGTGTAGCCATCTGCACAGTCAGCAGATTACTGCGACGGGAGTCATAGATGCTTGTGGTTTCGATGCCGCAACAACTATGGATCATTTCCATTGATCATATGATGCTGCGTGATGTGTTTGGCTGTGTTTGGCAAAGCTCAAAGCGTCCTCCGGTTGGGGTTGACCATAAATGGGTTCTTCACATTCTCAGAAACAGAAATATCACAAGTTCGCTTCCTTGATGCTAGCATATCAGCATCCCAACGCGGCAGTGGCTATTCACCGAAAATTTCGCATGTAAATTTACATCAACTACATATGTGCTTGCTTGCAGTAACGCTGCACTGAGGATCCCACATACTTCAGCACGACAATAGGAAGGCTGTTCATGCATCATGACGTACAGTCTCCACTTGCTGCAAAGCGGGGTAGGCGGTGCTTAGGCGCTCAGTGACGCCAGCTAACCACGTTCCTTTCTATTGTGAGAGCCCATAAGTCCAGATGGGGCAGGAGAAGACATGAGCTCCCGCATTCGTAATGGAAGCAGCGTCGGCGCCAAGACTCCTCCACCCTGTGGTCAAACCAAATTCGAGCAGTAAACGTAAACGGTAGCTTAAGTTGATCCCTATTTAATGTTGATTGAATCACTACTTGTCGTATGTGTTGCGGGATTCTCAGGATGGGTTGGTAGTAGAATTGGTGTTCTCGTGATACTTAGCAAAAATGTTGGCATCAGATGGGTACAGGGTGCTCAAAAGACATTTGGGGCACACCAGCCACCTGGATGTAGGCAAGGCTGTGAGGTTCCGGTATTACATTGCACAATATCCGTATAACTTTGAGTCGTGATATATCATAAAAAAGTTAAAGCCGCATAGACCCGGCCGCATGAGACTGACATAGTTTGTACAGCCACAGGGATGCCAGGTACGTTTCAATGGTTTTCCTTAAGGTGTGCAATAGAATGTTGCCCTTTTATGTGCCCTGCACTGCCGATAATCATCGGACCTGGTAAAGCCGAGCAAATAAGTAAAAACACAGCCATGGCCGTGCTTGCTGTAGCGTGCTGGGTATCCGGCAACATGAGTAGACGAACTGACGAATAGACCTGTTTTGGTTCGGTATATACTTGTAAGCATCGTCGTCTATCTGCCATCCCGATATGTTCGGTAAAGCGAGATATCAATTCACCTATTTGGTTAAAGTTGGTCTGGACCCGTGAGCGTTACTTATTAAAAGAACCAGATATAACTAGTCCCCTTCTTCGTTTAACACTCTCCCCGCTGATTCAGTGAGCCATAGACCACCCATCCCCTGAAAAATGCTAACTATATGCACTCCTTCGTCCAACATAGGCGTGCATAACGACCACAACAAGATCGCCCATCGCCAAGCCATGACGAATTCCTACACTGCCCACCAATCATGGGAACAGAGGACCATGCCCTATGGGCAGGGTTCGATGCCACTCGAACACGAATTCTCCTATTCATCCCTACCGGTTCCATCAAATGAGTATGATACTTCATACCAATATGCGCAATCCAACGCATCCAACACTGCGAATGCTGGTCAGTCATCCGCTGTGACCAATGCTGCAAGCTACGGCCAATCGACTACCCACATGACCCAGTACGGTAATGGGGCCCCAAAACAGCCCCTCTCAGACTCTGGGCAATTTCTCTTCAACTCGTTTAGTTCACCCTCAACTCAAACTGACGAATTCAATGGGTACTCGAGTCCGGAACAACCCGACTTTGGCACTTCTGTCCCCTTCAACCGACCGACCAATGTCCCAATCATGTCAAATCTTTCTATCGCGGACGAAAATCCACAGATGGCTGATATTTACATGACCCCTCCAGTAGCTCAGACAGACCTGACTCAAGTATATGCGTCTCCCAATATACCCCAATCCTTCCAGTTTCACCCAACTGCCGGCCCTAATCCCAAGAGGGCGCGCGCAGGAGAACTGTCAGATGAACAAGACGGTGATCAACAGGATGCCAAGGAAGGAGCCAGACCCAGGTAGATGTTTCTTCTATTTTTAATTTATCGGCATTTAATCGCTCGGCAGGCTGGGTGCATGCAATCGCTGCAAGAGTTTGAAAGTCAGGTGTGAATTCAAGACAGAAACAGATCCGTGCAAGCGCTGTCTTAATGGCGGCCACGATTGTTTTATACCAGGCCGTAAGAAGCGTCGGGCTCCTCCGTAAGTCTTTGGGTTGTTTCTTAGAATTTCTCTGAGCGGTCTACAGAAAACGTGAAGTGCTGCTTACCCAGATCCGGGAGCAGGCGGCCCAAATACAAAACCTCATGTCGCAACTTGAGACGGTCAATAAATCAACTGCTGATAGGTCGCTAACACCTGATCTACTTTCACCGCTCATTTCCCCAGCGTTAGCTGGATCGCCATCCATGGGCGGTAATAAAACGCCCGACCAAAACAAAGAAGCTGTTGCAGATTGGATTGCAAAAGCTAAGGAAAGCTTGGGGGCGTTTGGAGCGCACATTAGCATGGCCGGCGCCAGCCTGCCCCGTAGTCTTCTTGCGGGTAACGAAGACGATGACGACGATGGGTATTACACCGCATACGAAGATGACTCCGACGACGTTGGTATCGATGTTGAAGGAGTTGAAGATGAAAATCCTAATGATCGCCTTTTGGGAACCAAGAAGACAATCAACCGAAAGGTGTCTGGTTCAAGCCTCAATGGCGTCAAAAAGTCCCCCGGAGATATGGGTGTTATCATACCGACGAAAGCTGCGCCTTTTGGCCTTTTCGGCGACTTGCACCGCAGGGTTGCCCACGAAGATCAGAAAGACAAGGAAGACAAGGATAATACCGGAATCGCCGGTAAAGATTTTTTCAGGCCTGGTAGGATCGTATTTCAATGCACTGGCGGTGTTTAACTTCGTGATACAGATTCCACTCCAGCTCTCAGCCATCCATTTTCTCCACCGATCATCTCAAGCGGCTGCATCACGCCTGCCGACGCGGAGGAGCTGTTCAAAATGTAAGTTTCAAGTTTGTGAGTAAGCACAACGACTTATCAGACAACTGGGTAGTTTCTTTGACAATATGAACATTTCTGTTTCTTTACTTGATCCTGTTTTGTACACTGCACAAAGAACCTTCCTCCGAAGCCCTTTCCTTTTCACCGTCAGTAAGTGACAGTGTCCCTACCTTGTCAAATAGGACCTAACTATCGTGGCAGTCTGCGCTATATCGTCTCGATTCTATAGCAAGCGTTCTGGCTTGTATCAACGAAGCATGCATTACGCCCAACAAGCCGCTGGTGCGGCACTAATTAGTGGGAAGAAGGATGTAGACATGTGTCACGCCTATATCCTGCTCAGTTTGTACCCCGTACCAGCAAAAAGATGGGAGGACCAACGGAGCTGGCTCTACCTTGGCCTTGCATTGAGGTTTGTTGTTTTCTGTCCTATGTCCTCTTTCTCACCACTATTCAGGGTTGCAACGGAGTTGAACCTCCACCTGCCGGTGGCCACGATTCCCCCGGATGAGAGCTCGGCACGAGAGGTGTTGAATCGCGCTCGGTTGTGGCTTAACTGTTTCAATCTTGACCGGTCAACGGGTGGACAATATGGGAAACCACCCACTATCAACAGTATGGACTACCAAGCGAATCATTCTCGAGACTGGTGGAGAACTTCACCGTTTAACATGCGGAACTTTGATATTCAGCTATGCTGTTATAACCATGACTTGAGAACAACAGCAAATTTTGTTGCTAAGATTTACAATGATCCTGAAAGTCCCAGAGGCCTCAATCAGGTATTTCTCTTCTTGCATTATTATAGGTCAGACTAGCTGAGGGCTCTTTCAGCACGCAGACTTTGAGAAGCTCGCGGCTGAGACAGACGACGAGCTTAAAAGGCTCATGGAAGAGTGGTCCAAAGTGATCAAAGAGAACACAGATCAGAATAATCTCCAGAGCAAGTTCCGGACATGCCTTCTCAAAGTGGCGTATAGTTATGGAAGGCTCGTCGTTCTGTCTTATGGCTTCCAACACGCATTTGGAAAGAATAACACGGATGAGAACCCCTTCCTAATGAGAGTAAGATTCTTATCGTCAACCATCATATCTCGCCTTCTCACGATATCGGCAGTGTTTGAACGCCGCTGAAGACGTACTCCGAGCAGTCGTTGACGATATTTGCGGAGATTCCCAGTTAAGTAAGTGGTTATCTATCCAATCGCATCTTTACCTGACTGGGACCAAGGAACATATTGGAGGCATGGTCCTGAAGCGCAAAGCGTATTTGTCACTTTTGCATCCGCGTTTCTAGTCAAACTCCTCCAACCGAAATTTGCCACTTATTTGCCTTATGAGAAGCGGGTTTATATTCGGAATAGAGTTCAAGGGGTCGTCGATATGCTGAGCTCCATCGCGGTCGACAATAGCCATGGGCCCAAACTTTATGCCAAATTCCTCAAAGGCTTACTCGCTTCTCCGATGGCGAGGCTCGAATTCCAGTCGCCCGCAACTTCCATAAGCTCACTCCCTCGGTCTCGTACAACTCGCAAAGCCAAGTCTGCCAGTTTGGAATCACCTGCTGATTCATCAAAGGCCCATAGATCGTCATTATCTCCGCCGCCACATCAGGATGCAAATTCATTCGATAGTTTCGCACCTATGAGGGGCGCAGTGGATCCATATGCAAATGGAACAGACTCTGATTTGACCATTTCAGACCTGTTCAACCCTCCTCTCAACATTGATGGACAAATTATTGATAACTTGAGAAACATTGGAGACGCGCCATCCTGGACTTGTAAGTACCAATTGCAACTATTATATGGCCTAGGCTGACAACATGGTGATAGCATTTAACTGGTTAGCGCAATGTCAAGCACTTCAGCAAAATCTGGGGTTGGATCTGAGAGCATCAGCTGAAATCATGATGGAAGACGAACAATTCGCCTATTTTGGTGCCGAACGCTGATGGTTGGGGACATTTGTCTGAGCAGCAATATCTCTGTTATCTAATGTTCAATTTTGTTGTATTTCTATACCCAACACATCGGCTAATTTAATCATCATGTGGATATATATGTTCGGTACGTTTACGATGAGATGAATAACATACAAAGTTCTGAAGCACCCTACAAGCGTACATCCTTTGGCATCATCCGCAGTGCCTGACGCACACCAAGGTCCGCAAGGACATCCTCAGCTCCACCAAGCAGTGCATCAAACGGAATGGTACGATGATACTATGATCAATGGTATCAGCTGCGAGGGACAAGACCACAGGTGTAGTAGATACGCACATGCTCAATAAGCCAGCCCATTCCAGTTTGCGTGATTCCACGGCCACCGAATATCTGTACAGCATCCCGAGCGGTCTCCTGACCGCATGCTGTCGCATGGCTCTTCAAGAAGGCAATTTGTCTGGGTAATTATTTTAAAAAGGTGGGCTAATTAGATTTATGTAACAAGGACGTACCCGGCGAGCTTATTAGCTTGCTGTTTGTAACTCTGAACCAATGGTTGGAATTAGGCATGAACGGCAATTCCAGAGACAATGCTAACCATATTACACATCTGATATGTGATATTCTCCAGCCAATTCTGGACCGATTCGGCTCTTGCAATCATCCCGGCGATTTTGCTGCGAACTACGGCCTGAGAATGTAGTGGCTTTCCGAAAACTTTTCGCTGGTTTACCCATCTAAGCGGGGAAGCAGTGAGACCGATAGAACGACGCTCAAAGTTCTTTGCCATACTTCAGACACTCTTCCACTATGGATGATCAGCAATTGTCCGTTTCCCTTTAACTCGATGTACATACCAACGCCCCGCTGGCTTCTAGCAGCCGCACAACACATCACCCAGCGCTCATGATTGAAGTTGCTGGGGTAAAGAGGTAACGTTTTTTTGTTCCAATAAAGGGCTGAACAAGGTACGAACCTAAGGATGACGAAGATACCTCCACCTTCCTCGCCGAGAGTGTTTTCCACTGGAACCTTCACATTATCAAATGTAATATAGGCAGTCCCCGCCGTCGATGAATAGCTGGTCTTGATTTGCCTTGTCTCCACACCAGGGCCCCGCTCAACAAGAATGACAGTGAAGCCGTCCTTGAAGGTGATTCAGATTAAATAGAATAGATCTCAGCAAAAACGACTGATACCTCCGTCTTGCAACCGACAGTGAAATAGTCAGCAAAAGTGCCATTTGTGATCCACTTCTTCGACCCTATAAAAAAATTATCATTAAAAAAAGGCTTCGAAAGAGGACAAATTGCTGACCGTTGATGGTCCAGTGCTTGCCATCCTTAGATTTTACCGCAGTAGTCTGGAGGCCCATAACATCGCTTCCAGCGTGTGCTTCCGAAATGGCCAAGCATATGAATTTTTTCCCATCCAAGACCTCAGGAACGACTTTGGCTTTCAGCTCTTCACTGCCGAAATTGAGGACGGGTGGAAGACCGATGACTTTGCCGCCCAAGAGACCTAATACATGATTGGTGGTGGGTGTTTGACGCATGTGGATACACTTACCGTCGGCATAACCACGTAAAGAGGCACGAGCAAATTCCTGAGTTATGATCAACTGCACCACACTGTTACAAAGGGCATAGCAAACCGGGGCGCAATTAAATGACGGACCTCGTGAAAGTAATCGAACTCCTCCGGCTTCACGAGACCATTCAAGAGAGTTCGCCCCTTGAGATGCTTCCCAGGTCCAAGCCGCATGGCGTTTATATTAAGCTCCCTGTATTGAATTTTAGCCGAGAGTGACAATGAGGATAAACACAGCGTACGCCATCTTGTCAATGACATCTTGTGAAGGCCTCTTTCCATCTGCTTCCCTAGCTTGTGCATCCGGCCATGTGAAGGTTTCGAAGAATTGGCGCATAGCCTTCTGGAATTTCCTATGATTCTGCAAGGAACGATGAGGCTAAAATGTTACTGCTATGTGTATCAATAACAGCACCTCTGAATAGTAAGGACTATGGTATCCGGGAGCTAGCCACATGGGCTCCGCATAGGGAACCGTGCTAATCGCTCCGATGACGCGTCCATGTAAAACGCTCTTTTCTCCTTGGACAACGCCAATTTGAAGCCGCTTATATTGTGGTCGTTCCAGGACTTCGTAGCGGTGTAAAGAAAAGAAGGCTTCGGTGGCATCCTTTCCAGCTAAACGTGGTATGATCAAATGCTGTAATTTTTAGTAAGGCCCTCCGTGCTTCTTACCAACCGCTTCGTCAGTCAAGACCGACAAACCACCAGGGTGTAGATGCTGAAAGCGTGAAAGGTCATATACTCTGGCGTCAATGATAACCCACTGTATACGATCATTTCTACGGTTCCTGTCACTTTCAGAAGCACTCACAAGGTCGCCTTCCTTATTATGCTGGACGAAAGTAATGAAGTGTCATTAGATGGCAACGGTACCAGAGCTGACCTTCTCGACTTCCTCTCTCAAGAACTGCTTCGGTTGTTCGGCAAGCATTCTGTTGGCGGTTGTCAATGACAGAGCGGGAGCTATCTATGCTTATTCCTTTCCCATGTGATTGATGCACGTGCCGGTATATTACCCAATGTGAATTAACTTCCTTTTTCATTAATTTACTCTCACATAGCCGTGTGGTATGGTTTTAGAGAACATGCATGTATTACAACAGCTCACCCAGAGCCGCCATCTCTGGTCCACCTGATTCACGCATACCAATCTCCCAGTCTAAGTCATGCAAAAGTCAGAATCTTTCACGACTGGAGAAACGAAAACAGAACTCACAGCTGTAGATGATTGTGACGGCCATGAGAATACCTGTGCCACTTCCGATGGCACCCATCAAGTCAGCGGCAACAGACAACAATCCGAGGATGGCACCACCAAATGCGGCAGCCGTAGGAATTACCCGCTTGAGTTCCTTATACATCGAACCTTCACGATGGCCAGCCATGACCTAAAGTTTATTAATCTTAGTCTTTATGATACTCACTCAGAATATATACAACTTACCATCTGTTGATCCTTCAACTGTTTCGCTACATCACGAGGGCCGGAACCGGAAACTTCAATCCATGTTTTGGAGAATAAAGCACAAGTGGTGAGGACAAAGGTGATATAAATAGCCGTATGGATGGGGTCAAGGATGGCCTCCTTCATCGTGTGAGGAGGTGACATGTAGTAGGCAATACCGGAAATGGCGACGAGTTGGGGAGAATCTTCCATGGGCTGGCCGTGTACGATGAGCCACATGCAAATTGGAGGAGTCAAAAAGGGCTTACCTCCCAAACGCCAATTAATTTAATGAGGAAATTGTCGGGGAAGCGGTTAAAAAGCATCTGCGAGATGATGAAAATATTCGAAGTAAGAGCCGATTCGAGCATGATAGGCATGTTAGACGTGTAGAAAAGCTTGACAGGGTACGTGCCACGCTGGCCACGGAACTTGTTGCTTTTGACTGGGATCTCGATACGGAAGCCCTGGAGATAGATGACAACGGCGAAAATGATAAAAGTCGCAATAAGGTTCATAATGTTGGGAAGACGGTCTCTCCAGAACGCCTCACGGAGAGCACGGCCTTTGTCGTTCCAGGTGAAAAGGAGATGGAAGAGCGCGACGATGGCACCCTCGAACTCAGGTCCACGGCCTGTGTTGACAGTAGTGGGCGAAAATGCCTTCCAGACGATGGTTTCGCAGATGTTGGTTGCAATGAAGAGGGAGATGCCAGACCCAAGACCATAGCCCTTTTGGAGCAACTCGTCGAGGAGGATGACGATCAGAGCTGCTGCAATAAGTTGAATGATCAAAAGAAGACAGACGCCGGCACCCAGCTCGCTAGGCTGGCCGTAAAGACCGGTAAGAACATAGACGGTAGCCTGGCCAAGGGAGATGATGAGAGCGAAAACTAATGTTCCACTGTTAATAACTTTTTTTTTTCGTTTCTCAAATAAATCAAGGTGCTCACGCTTTTGTGCCCCTCCGAACAGCGCACGGTCTTCCTTCAAGCTAAAATCGACTTCAATGAGATTCGCGCCGGCCAAAAGTTGCATGATCATTCCGGAAGTGAGAATAGGAGTTATTCCAAGCTCCATAAGCGTTCCTCGGTTCGACGCCAGGATGACACGCATCCAGTACAAGGGATCAGCCGAGTCTGACGACATGATACCGTACAACGGTATTTGGGAGCAAACCAGGAATATGAGAAGAGTGACGGCGGTCCATAAGACTTTTTGGTTAAAAGGAACCTAACGCATTGTCAACCTATGTGATATTAATATGACAACGTTGGATATTTTACCTTGCGGTCTGGCGAGGACACCTCAGGAAGAATAGGAAGGAACGGTCGGACGAGATTCAGAAAACGGACTGTTTTGAGGGGGGTCAGTGACACGAAATAGAAAGAGGGGATATCGAGGACGTACAGCCGCTCATGACTGGAGAGAGAGAGCGGAAGAGAGATGAGGCGGCAAAGACGTTTTTGTTTTCGTTCCAAAGTAATTTACGCCAACTCAACAGACGTGGCAGCTTAGGTAATCGATTGTTTGTACCGTTCAATTGACTTGTTGGCAATCTCCACCGCACGTGCGGTACTCTCCCTCCGAAGCCGTCGCCGTTACTTGTTGTAGCGGTAGGCAGAGCGTAACGCCGCACGAATGGAGAATGTACACTCAGGACCCTATCTCACGTGCTGAGGAAGATGTCAATAATGCTCTCAATGAGCTCCTCTCAACTGGATGGCCCAATTGCACGCAAGTTGGAGACAACAACGGCCTCCTTCACACGCTTGGAGCAGTGCCGTGGACTGTCGAAGATAACATATTTCAGTCATTGCTAGACACGTGTATTGCGACTCTGGCTTTGCGTAATCCCTTACAAGCAATATCTCTTTCCCACAGAGTCGACATGTATTTACTAATTTAGCGCACATACACTTGTATAACTAAGTTGTGATTTAACTAGACCACAGAAACCAGAGCGCAATTGGATGCCCGACCTCATGAAAGAGCCCATCCAATGACACGTTGTAAAGGTCTCTTTCTGCCTGCTTTCCTAGCCTGTGCACCTGGCCATGCGAAGGCCCCGAACGATTCTGAAGGAATGGTCGTGCTAAACAGCGCAGCCAACGATGTTTTCATGTGATTGATCGATAAAGCATCCAGGTAGTACATCAGCATGTGATATTGCGGTTACGCTACAATTTGGCGCTTGGACGTGCGATAGCACATCCAATTGCCCCGGCTTCTACTAAATTCACCACTTCCTCCTCCGTCAACCCGAGTTCATGAAGAATCTCCTTTGTATGTAAACCTGGATGAAGCTTGAGGGTTCCCATGGTATTGGCGGCCACTGGGTTGGACGATCCGAGAACGATGGGGTGTGGTTGAGGAAATGGAGATCTGAAGGTTTCATATTCACTTGCTTCAGTAGTGGTTAAAACCGGGACAACACAGGCATCTGTGCCTTTAGATAACCATCAATTCCAACGACAATTCATTGTCCATGTCCAACTTACCGTGGAAGATATCAGTCCAATACTGTCTGGTGTTGGTCCGAAAACCTCTTTCCAGGAATTCTCTGAGCTTTGGCCAGTCCTCTCTGTTACGCTGAGTTTGGACCGTGGGTCGCCAACCATCCGACAGGGAAAAGCCACTTGGAAGAGCTTTGAGAAGTCCATTGATGAATACCTCGAAGAACTGGGGTTCAAGGCATCCAACGGAGACCAAACCACGGTCTTTGCATAGATATACGTCGTAAAAGGGCGCTCCACCATCCAATAGATTCTGGCCTCTTGGGCGGGAAAACGACGAATTGGGAACGAGTTTCTTCAATAATACGAAGGAGCTCAAGTAGCGTGTTCCGGAAACCTACCACCTTGGTCAGCTCCTGAATATCAAAATTCTAGATGGTCCAACACACCATATCAACATTGACGACTTGACCTCTTCCGCTTTTAGTCCTCTCGACCAATGCAAGAAGTATTCCAAGCGCGCACATCAATCCACCACCCGCAAAGTCTGCGAGAAGATTGATAGGGAACGTTGGTTTCTCGTCCGTTCCGGGTAGCATCTACAAAAGAGGGTGAATATATGCAGCAATCCTACATACACATTACCCACAGACAAGACCCCACTAAGGGCAGTGTAGTTGACTTCATGACCTAGACAATATAGCAGTTATTAAGTGCAGGCAAGGAAATTGGAAACCAGTACCAGCCATATCCTTATGTGGCCCTGATCAATGTTAAGTTGTTTCATATCAATGAAAGAAAAGAAACCACATGAACCTGTCCTTGGAAATCTGGTTGATTGAGCATGCGGCAAACTACTCAGCCAGAGTACTAACCCAGAAATCCTAGCATATATCAATCGTTCATTCTCTCCCTTAAAGCTTCCATCACCTAGGAAGACTTCGGGTCCCAAACCCAGCTTTTCTAAAACGCCGGGTCGGAAGGGGTCGATGACAACGTCTGCCGCAGAGATTAACTTCTTGAGAATTATCTGCCCGCTACTTGTTTTCGCGTTGACGGCGACGGAACGCTTGCCGCGACATAAAACATCTTCTGAAGTCTCCATGAGCTTATCAACTCGTATAACGTCTGCTCCATTATCAGCAAGGACCATGCCTGCAAACGGGCCGGGAGCGAGTCCGGCGAACTAGAGGCATTGCGATATTGGCGCCGCAGAACCCTGTGTCGAAAACTCACCTCTATAACCTTTATCCCCTCAAGAGCCATGGATGAAGCAGGTCTTGTATGCGATACCCCGCAAGGTACTAAGGATCAATTTCTCATTGCGCCCTGGCCCCAGATTGGCAAGTAGTGCGGTCATTCCATCATGACTAAGGACCAAATGTGACATGCAGGACCGCGACCCTTCTTTCACTCGTACCCCCATCATCTGACACTCCCACCCACCTCTCCCTTTCCTCCCCGGTGAAATCCTCTCGACTACTTAGCTATATCCCCCAAGAGATTGGCTCTCGGGCCAGGGGAGGCTTTGTCAGAACCTCCCCTGGCCACAACCCTGAATATCCCACAGGCCCATGATAGGGCAATGCCATTGCCCTGGCCCTTTAGAAAAGGGTTGACCATCCCCTTTTCACTCCCAACCTTCATCTCATGGCATCATGCACCCATCCCTTCAGGAGTGGCAGCTGTATTGATACAGCTACACCCTTGCACTACACAGGAACTCACCCATTCAATGATGCTAAGAAATGATAGATCATGGTTCTTCATAGAAAGGTGTCTCCAAGGTGACCTTTTCATCAGCATCTTAGCACTCCAGACATTTCACAATGTCTTTCATAAACACATGGACCCATTGGCTGATGTTCATGCATTACTCCACTGAGTTCAACCAGATTTCCCCCCCTTTTCCTCAGATTAACCCAATAACACTAGTTGACCACTACAGGGTCATTACTATCCCTGATACTTGCATGACACTACCTGAAGCAGGATGCTCCCCAGGCAGTCATCCCTCTCTCACTCCAGGAATATACATCTTACAACTAGATCTGCAATGGTGGCCTCCCACCATATTACACATACAGAAGACAGCAAATACGCAGACAAGACCACAGGAAGGGATTACCACATGTGTGGGAAACCCCAAACTTATGACTCACCCATCCCTCCAACCTTTCCCACGCCTGTGGGAAAGTCTGAACCTCAAGCCAGCTAAGCCTAAGCTTCCACCCTCACTATCATGTTGCACATTCAGCAACATCCCTGACAGGGTCCTGGAATTCAAGTACCAGCATGCAGTGGACTACCACCCACCATGACAGTAACACATTCTGACTTTGGTAGCAACAATTTGTAGAAAGGAGTGGCTGCGCAGTCATTAGGACTGGCAAGTG
>AYNK01002401.1:0-10883 GCA_000497225.1 Amanita jacksonii TRTC168611 | reverse complement strand
TATGGATGTTCGGTCTCTCTGACGCAAATGACGATCATTCAATGATGCGCCGGACGGTCCAGTATGCTCGGCATTCAATCAACTTTCTATTGATAAAAGGAAGCACCTTCGACGTTATGGACCTACTCTATGGCTGGGAAGACTTAATTTCAGAAACTTCGTTTTTAACCAATACACTTTGTCGATCAGATTCAACATGAAGGATTAGGCGGTTTGGGTGGTTTCTAGGAGTGATATTGAGGTAATAGAAAGAGGGTGCGTTGGTCAAAACGGGGCGAATCACAATGGAATCAAAATTTTACTTATTCAATTCCTCTTCATATATAAACTCCTGTATCTTACTCATAAAGAAGTTTCGGATCGGTCTTTCTTACTTTCCCCTTAAAAACACACTCTCTCAGATCAGTCAACAGTGTTCGATTCATCAAACGGTTAAGATAAGGAAATAGTTTAAGAACTAAATGCTAAGTTCTTCAGTTTATCTTCGGTTGTAACTTCGGTAAAAAGGCTGGGAATCTATTAATCAATTGGACTAACGGATTTCCTTAACGGTTATAAACTAAATAACAAAAACGGCTATTTCTTCAAATTCGTTTCCTTGTCTTCTGTTCTTTCGGTATTAGTTCACTAAAACTTCGGTTAGATCTTCTGTTCGAACTTTGGAGAACTTCGTCCACAAGTAGTGTCTTCGTCGTCCTTCTTTCAAGAAAACGAACTACCGCAGTGCTGAGTTAGGGACCCCTTCGACTCTCGCACTTTATAGCCATCTCTCACTATCAGAGAGTTGGTTACCACATCAGTGCGTTGTGCATAGACCAACCGCGGTAGGGTTAGCTACTTCGAAAGGGTTGACTACTTCCTGCCTGATATGGTAATGGTGCGCGGGGACAAAATGGTAAGCACTGCTTGTGGACGGCATGACGAACCTGGAACGCATCGCCTTGCTTCCACAGTTGCCAGCGCTGTATTAGTATGTCCGATACGCATCCCATTCGTACTGGCTCCTCGGATGCTATTTCTGACTACGCGTGGTGTTCCACTTTCCATCCGCTTGCTTTCTGTTTATAGGAAATGTCTTATAGTCGCTGTCCGCGGGCTCCGGGATGTCTTGCACTCGTCTGCTGTCGTTATGGATCGCGGCCGCTTGATCCTAGCCTCGGTATCCACCCAGGAGTACGCCGGGTTCGTCAGCGTCCTGATTGGGTCCTGGTACTCTGGATTCCTCATGAATTTGATGTTGATGTTGAGAGCGTTCATCTCTATACTGCAATAATGGTTGTACTGTTCGTACAATTTTGACATGTATACCTTGATTTTTAAACAGTCCTCTATTTTTACTCTGGATATACTCATTTTTCACACTGTAGAGGATGCCGATTTTCTCCCTTGAGCTGGACCATTCGAACTTGGAACGACTCCTTTATAAGTCATAACGCATTGCAGTGCAGCATCGAGGCATCGAGGCCCATCAGTCTTGATATGATTTCTGCTGCACTCAGCACTGCCCCCAGGCCTCGAGCATTCCCTAATCTCTGCGTGTGTAATCCCTTGGATTTACACCATAGATCAGATTACATCATAGATCACATGATCACATCGATTACTCTAGAGTCACAGTATACGTCTTGGTCCCGTTCTGTTGCGTGTTTTACCTTATCACACGGGGGATAAGGCCTAGATAAGGGTTTACAGCGTGGAACATTTACTTCATTGATTACTTCACATCGCCTTTCTCTTTGAATCATTTTAAAAGAGACAGGCTATGCCATGTTGATTGTTAGATTTCTCCGCAGTGATTTCCTGTTCTATGCCATGATATTTCAAGCAGCTAGTAACTCAAACATGCTCCATGAGCTACGCTTGGGGGCAGAATTGTTGTCCGTGTCATGCCATCCCAATTTGATTGGAAGAGATTATGGCGATGTGAAGTGGTAAGTCCAACGACAGACTCGGAAATGCTGTGTGGGGTTCCGAATTTGATTGATGGATGTTGTGTAAGTTTGCATATAGGGGACCTCTCCCTGGTTGGAATTCATCGTCTCACAATCACAATCACCTCCTCCCTTCCCACCAATGCCAATCTACACACCTGGAAAGTTTCCAGAGTGGAGTTATGTTATCCCTGGACTTGCCCAAGCAATACTATATGGGCTATATACCGCAACATTAGTGCACTGTCTCCGGTGGCTTATGTTTTCAGATGAAGGATGGATTATTAGACGTTAATCCCGCTCAATCTTAGAATAAAAGACTATATTTGTATACCTATTAGACGTTAATCCCGCTAGCGTACTAATAAGTAAAGTAAGAAATAAATGAAAGGATATACACACCTCAATCTTAGAATAAAAGACTGAGGTGTTGACTATGAATCTTCAAGTATCTATACTACGTAGATACAGTACTATAAAAGAGATAGATATATAAGGTAAATATCAAATACCTTATATGAAATGAATGTGAAACAGTGATGTGCGTCGAAAGGCGCTGAAACATAGAACTGAATACTAAACACCATAAAAGGAAATTAATGGAAAGGTAAGTTGAAACCGTAGCGAGATTGTACTCAATATTTCAACATGGATACCCCGAGATAAAATCAAATGGTCTATATCAGCACCCACGCTTTTCATCTTCCTGTTTATGACAGGAAGTACCATGCTGAGACTCTTGAGCACAAAAGACAGTGTTTTATTGTCCATTGTGAACGTAAGTGCCAACATTACTACTCCTCATGTGACATTCCAGTTCCTACTAGTCTCCATGAACAGTACACAATGGAACTTTCGACAATGCTTCTCACAGATGGAGTATTGGTATCGCTATTCCCCCTTTTCTGCCTGGACTTCTTAAAACAACTCTCTCAGATCTACCGTTGTTGGGTCCTCTATTCATATTCATGGCGTGTTATATGCCTGCCTGTCGGACTCTGGCTTGCGGATATAGCTTGCATGATTCTGATCATGTACCTATTTCCATTCTCTGACGCATTCCACATTCAAATCCGTCATGCGATCCGGGAGGTGTTTTACGCCTGCAACATTGCTGTTAATATATATGCTACAGGTATATATTGAGTAGGGCAGCGTTGCATCCTTCAGCTCAATATTCTAACAGGTGCAATTGTGTATCGAATTTCAAGTGCTGCGAAAGACTCTAGTTGCACTTCGGAACACCTTTATTACAATCTTTGCCGTATCATGTCAGGATCTGGGATCATTTTTGTGCTCTCAAGTTTGCTGAATTTGATCGCACTCGTGCTTGACAGGAATCCATACAGCAGCAATATGCCGCGTGAAGTATTGGATGTAGTTGTGCGTCTTCAGTGATCTAAAATTCTATTCGATACCAATATTCTTGCTTAGAACGTATCGGTAGCTGGCATCGCCTTCAATTTAGTTCTGATCCGTGTGGGACAGGAACGCTCAAACCAAGAGAATGCCTAGTACGCCAGCTCAGTGTTGTTGGAACCCAATCCGGCGATTCCTACCACCACCAATCTAACCGTCTCTATCCAAACCCCTATTCCACCACCGCCACTCAAAATGCAGCCACCAGAATGTAAATAACTACCTACATTCTTATGCTACTCCCGATCGCACTGTCTCCCGCTGAGCAGCAACTCCTATTGCATTCACTCACCTGGAGCTTTCAGCTCGTCTCCTTGCTCATAAAGTACCATCGTAGTACAGCAATCATTAAGTTGCCCATCTAACAAACTGAGAGCTCCCTCGTCAACGCACACAAGTGCTGCATCCTACACTTGAATTTTCAATCAGTCGCCACCATGTCTCAAGATAGATCCTTGAATCGCGGAGTGATCTAGGACATATGTTTCGCGGAAGGGTACTCAAGGTGACATCGATTGAGAACAATATGCTTCATGGAACAAATTATGGTGTTCCAGCCCCAGTGATGGTGATTGAAGTTTTCCGTTTTCAGGAAAATGAAAGTGAGAAAGCTATCAACACGTTACGATTGGGAGTATGAATTTTGTGTGTTAGGGACGCCATGTGAACATGTCAATTAATCAAGGCTCGTGCCATTCTATCTAGACTTGGAGTGAATCGTGCTAGCCGCAGAAGTATTGATGTGGTAGTCCCGCTCCTAAGGCATGACAGCACAAATAACATCTGCTGGTATGTCATGGAGCGTTTCAATTACCCATTAAGACCCGAGGAGAAGAGGAGTAAAACGAGGAGAGAGCAACTCAGCGTGGGAAAGTTCAACAAGTCTGCTCAGGCTGCAAGTATCAAGGCGCGCGCTCGATTGTGATGCATTGATGCAGAGGAAAGCAGAACGGGACAAGATAGTCGGCGAAGGGCACTCCGTTCGAAGCCGCCATGTAGTCTACCCCCATGGTGGCGAGATCGTCGCTGTAGATCTGGTTCAGACGGCATTGCACCTAAGCCAGCTTCGCCTCTTAAAAAATGTTTATATACCTTCAGCTCCCTCTCCCTCTCTATCTCTTCCGCTCACAAGGTTTTTCGTCATTCAACCACTTATTAATAACTAGCTCTCGAACTCAACGGGTGCTAAAAACGGCGGTGTTTATTCCTTCAAGGAAACCGACTCGTTGTATGCCCTTTGTCAGATCAATGATTCGTGTCATAAAAAAGATCTCGTCCCCCAGAGCTCTGATAGAGGAGGAGGCGATTAATACGCAGATGCACGGATAGAGCGGTTATATTCGTGGGGGTAGATGCTATGTCCTCTGCAGTATGCTATTCCAGTAACATATCTCCCATGGAGGTTGCCGAACGCCTTTGTAAACTTGGCTGGTGATGACTTCAATTGCCAACTCTAGCCCCCATACATCGAGGATCCATCGTGCGAGAACGATCTGTCACTTATTCGAGTCCTTATCCAGGTCAGGCTGCTATCCCTTGTAAGTGAGGATCAACTCGCTCTGTTGGATCGTCTAAAAAGAAAGAGGTGCCACTTTAGTTAAATCCATCGCTTTATGGTTTCCTGACTACTATCCCCCGCCGTATGTCATTTTTGTCTCAACAGCACTGGATGTCTCTGCGCCTAGCTACTCGTTTTCACTGCCATCAGGACACGAAATTCGCAATTGGAATCCATGTCAGATTCACATGGAATGCCTTGCCCCTGACATCCCTTCTTAGTAAAGTAAGTAAGTATGCCAAGGGATTAGGCCATTACCATTGCCTATTCTTCCGAATGCACTGGGAAGATGGAATATGGGTCCCTTACAACGCCCAACACAGGTGAGATATTAATCAATAGGATCAGTTCAACGCGCCATCTAAATTGATTCAGTTGATCCATTCTCCATCTTAGAGCACAGGTATATTTTCGTGTTTACCTATCTTTGAAAGTTCTCTAAACTTAATCAGAAAAGTACTCGGGAAGGATATATGACAACTTCTTCAGATCCTCCTGGCTCGGTTTCTCGTGCCTAGGCATGATACTATACTTCATCGACCCCAACTCCTCTAATAGCACCTTTTCTCCATTGACACTGTTATCGTGTCCATCAATAACGTTGTGAAGCTCATCTAAGACCGTCGCGGCGACATGTCTGGATGTGTCCGCGTTTGCTTGGAGCGTCTTGAACACTTCAGAGGCAGTGACTGCTTCCTCTTGCGGTCGCCAGGCGTCATAGTCCGTCGCCGTAGCGATGAGCGCGTAACTGTAGAGCGAATATGCATCATATGTGGTGCCCAATATATGTAGTAACCCACCTTAGTTCCGCCTCCCTAGCCAACTTTGCCTCCGGCAAAACGCTCATATTGATCAGATCTCCTCCCCACTGCCTATACATCAAACTCTCCGCCCTCGTCGAGAACTGCGGACCCTCCATACACACAATGCACTTATCCCTGAACAACTTCACCTCGCTCCCCGTCTCCTTCGCCACCTCCACCAACGCCTTTTCGACTCTTACCTCCAACCACCTAACCAGCTTCAAGCTGAACGGGTCCCCAAACGCAGCATGTGCGACGATGTTTGTTCCTTCAAAGAAACTGGCGGGTCGGACTCCTTTTGTCCGATCAATAATTTGAGTTGGGAGCACGAAAGAACCCGGGGGGATTTCTTCCCGTAGTGATCCGACGGCGGAGAAGGCGATGATGGCGCGGACGCCGAGAGATTTGAGTGCGGCGATGTTTGCGCGAGAGGGGACTGAGGAGGGGGAGATGGTGTGTCCTCTGCCGTGTCTTGCTAGGAACGCGATTTGAGTTCCCGTTGGGAGGGAGCAGATGGTGATCGGAGAGCTTGGAAGTCCCCACGGCTACGGACGTTGGTTGGTTTGGCTGTCGTTATTGGGTAGTTGGCTAGAGCGACATACTGTCTCTGGGTTAACATGTTTCCTGATGCAAACACCTGATTCAACTTTCTGATAATAAAAAAAAAAAAGAGTCAACCACTCACACAAACGTCAGGTTGTCAAGGTGATACAATCCGCTACCGCCAATAACACCAATGAGGACTGGATATGAATAGGTTTCAGGATCTGGATATCTTTCCCCCCTACTTGGGGTCCGCTTCACTCGCCTTTTTCGTCTGACATTGTCTATGGGCAGTCGGGATGGAGAGATGCGACGAGTGCGGACACCAATTGGATGACGTGTGAGCCATATTGTCACGTCACACCAAATTTCAGCGTTTCGGCTCTCACAGGATGGTCGTCAAGTTGCTGTTACGGTGCAAACATTCGCTAGGAGTTATGCTGCTATCCCCCACACAGCCATTCCTATTTGATTGGTGTTGACATCAAGGAAGCCTAACAGCAGATAGGCTATGTGGATGTTGGTTTTGATTGACAGGCGTTAGCCAAGGCACGCTACTTATAATTGTAAACATTTAGTTCCTGCGAAACTTCCCTCGTTATTCTTCCAACACCAGCCTGGAGCCATGTCGCCCTACGAATTTGACCCTGTTGCAGAACGGGACTTCATCATCGTCGGATTTATCCAAGCCTTGCTGTATGGACTATATTTCGCAACACTGCTACATTGTATCCGGTGGTTGCTGTTTTCAGATGAAGGATGGGCACCGCGGAAGAAAATCCAATGGCCCATCTTAGTACCCACCATCTTCATCTTTCTGTTTGCAACAGTGAGTATCGCGTTGATAATCACAATCTCGCAAACCGTGGCGACTGTTGGTTTGGCCATTGCGAACGTCAGTGAACTTGTCTTGTCATTCCACGCTTCCACGCTTACTCCGCTTAAACAGTACGCGATGGAACTCTCGACCGTGATTTTCACAGACGCAGTCTTGGTACTTATCTCAATTCCTCCCCTTTTTTTTTTGGGTTAGACGTCTGAACATCATTTCTACAGATTTACCGTTGCTGGGTGCTCTATTCACGTTCGTGGCGTGTTATATGCGCACCTCTCCTGCTCTGGCTTGCCGACATCGGGTGTATGATTCTGATCATCTACCTATTTCCATTTTCGGACCCGCTGCGCATTCGAATCCGCCATGCAATGTGGGAGGTGTTTTACAGTTGCAACATCGCCGTTAATATATATACCACAGGTATATATCCCGAGTGAAATTGCCTTCTATTGTTAAACTCAATATTCTAATAGCCGCCATTGTGTACCGACTTGTAAGCGTTGCGAAAGACTCCAGCCGTAGTGCGGGACGCCTTTATTACAACCTTAGCGCCATCCTCTCGGGTTCTGGAATCGTTTTTTCGCTATCAAGTCTGCTGAACTTGATTGCGCTCTTGTTTGACACCGAACCATATGGCTTTAATATGCCACGAGAAGTATCGAATATCATCGTACGTCTCCCTGACCATGCTAGGATTCTGTTCTGAGCTAATGTTCTCGCCTAGAATGTCTCGGTAGCTGGCATTGCCTTCAACCTAGTTCTGATCCGTGTGGGGCAGGAACGCTCAAACCCGAAGAATACCTACGTAAGCTCACACAGTGAGGTACTGCATTCGGCACCGGCTACTACCATATCCCTATCCCAAGACACATCTTCGACCCTGGCTGATGCACGATAAGTATTTTGCGGAAGGCGGTGTATTAGACGCTCCCAAGATGGCATCAGTTTGGCATGATAATGCTCAAGGATTGAAAATGAGTTAGCCTCAGACAACCATGGTGGATGATTGGATGACCGCTCACCATTTCCTAGATACTAAACCCTTTTTGTTCTCTGTTCACTGCAGAGGTCGATCCTCACTCTCATTGTTAGCTACAGGTATAAATACACATATGTATGTAGATATGTATTCAAGATGAAAGTTTTTGACTGTGATTACCGCGTGAATGTGTTGAAGGCCTAATTACTCTCAAATTCCGACTCACGTCTATTACATCTGGAACGCCCTATGTTCCTGTTTTCTGGAGAAAGCAATATTACTAACACGTCCTGAAAGGGCACTGCACCTATAGATCGTCTTCCTTAAGGACCGTGTATGTTCCCAATCAAGGCCCATGGATTCCTACCGCGGTTGGAGCCAATCACGCTAACGGCAGAAGGACATTAACACAGCATTCCGCCCCTAGTAAATTTTGAAGAGCCTGTTCATATGCCCATGCTAGGAAAAGGAATGGAACACGATTTATCTATTCTAGATACGAGCGCCCTCTAATGCCAGAATGTTGTATGTAGGTGTAATCCTTTGGATGACATCATGAAGATCGGCGTGGAAGTCACGTGTCAGGTCAACAAAACTCGAGTGGAACGGAGAGTAGATTCATTCCTTCCCTTTTGATATCACCTCTATCGCTGGCGCTAGGCAATATACGTCTTGACCTCATTCCTTCTGAGTGTTTTACCTTACCTCATTGATAAGATCCTTTTACACTTTTTTTTGAATGTCCCTCACAATGTAATACTCTGTTGATGCCCTTGAGAAAAAAAAAGAGCCCCTTAAAGAAGGTATCTTCAATTCCTACTACAAAGTATAATCTTCGTAGGAAAGGAAGGGATAATAGAACTGAAAAGAATTTAGGTGAGTAATAAAATCAAATCATTATACCAAAGCACATATACCAATGGTAATTGTGCATACAGCTGGTCCTTTGGGATCAGAATGAAACACAGAGCTGCACCATCAACCACTGATTTCTTATACCAATGAGCGAAATAATACTGCTGTCACTTTCACTGAACAGCCAGATTCAGAGTCTTTGTTGTCATCTTTGTTGTTCCCCATTCAGAAAGCTATGTCTCATTGGGGACTGACTGCTCATAATAACAAGGGGATGGTAATCCAGGATAATCCTGGCAAGGTGCCTGTTCTCACACAGGGTATTGTCACTGCACTAGTATTAGAGGATTTTAAGAACCACTGTGAAAATTTCTTCACCACTAAGGACATTGTGTTGAACAAACAGTGGTTTGCAATGCAATCATAAGCATGGGAAAATATCAGTGATGCATTGATTGAATACTGGTAGATCACTGATTGCAGTAACACTCAATCAATCACTATATCTCAATATAATAATGGTCTTCTAGAATGATTCTATTCATACAGAATCATACAGACTCATCCATTGTATGAGATGACTGATCATTCACACCTTTTCTATCTAATTTAGAGAACAATAGGCATGAGGGATAAATGCTATTGTAACATGAGGCTCACATGAGTCATCATGAATCATAATCTGACTCATTCAATATACTGAATTGTAAGAGTTCAGACACTCAGTCAAACAACCTGTAAGAGTTCAGACACTAAGGTACATAACAATAAGTAACAAAAGTAGTGAATAGAATATGCTGTACTCACCTCAGTTGAATGATAAAAAACTGAGGTGTGTGGTGCATCCAATGTGCCCTAATTGAGTTAGAACTGTATAGTTAATAAAACTTGAGATGCCATCAAAATAATACTGATATTGTTACAATTGACCACTCTTTTTCCCTTCTTACTACATTATGCTTATTCTTTCATTGGACTAACTCTTGTCCGTTTATTCATTCCTTATGACATATGCTTACTCATACAATACCAGTATTGCACCATCGCTTATGTGTCCTGGTATCTGGGGACTCTTAGATTATGCATCCCACTGTCAGGGGACTTCCTTCTTTTCTATAAGTACTACTGTGAATGCAAGCTAAGTGTCAGCTTAGTATTAACAGTCAAACTGTGAATACTTCTGATGAACTGATTAATCACAAGCCCTAGCTCCTTGAATAACTCAATTACTAATAGCCTTGGTAAGTGTTAATACCACTTGCCAGTCCTAATGACTGCACAGCCACTCCTTTCTAAACATTGATTGAGTGAGACTTCAGGCACTTACCTTTGTGGAATTTGTGAAAGAGTTAAGAAACAAGTTCCTCCCATCTGATTGGAAAAACCATTTATGCACTGAGATATACAAATTGGAGCTTGACAAAGCAGCTCAATTTTATGCATGGGTGGATGTTGTTATGAAGAACAATTGTATTTTCAGCAAGGATGGATTTAAAGATGTTGATTTAATAGGCCTTTTGGAAGTGTGCCTACTGTTGGGACTAGCAGAATGCATACATGACACTTCCTGTTATGGTCACTCAGGTAAAGTCTCTCAGGCAGCAACAAAGGCTCCTGGATGATACAGTGACCCAAAAAACCGTCCGGATGTTTGGTGAAACTGGAATGAGCAGTCTGTAGCTGCAGAAATAAAATAGATAAAATTCTGAAAAAATCATATATTATAGGTTTACATCTGGGGTATATGATAGTATAAGCATGAGCTTATTGAGTGCCTTGTCATGTGACTAGAAATTAAATATCTAATACAGTGCATCCGGACAGTTTTTTTGCTCAGTCAACTAACTATTAGTTTCGGCGTTTAGTGTATCCTCCTTTAGCCTTCAGCACTGCTGCAACCCTTCTAGGCATACTCTTAATCAAATAAATGCATACCTCCTTTGGAATCTTCTCCCATTCT
>AYNK01003256.1:0-11701 GCA_000497225.1 Amanita jacksonii TRTC168611 | reverse complement strand
GGTCACTTGGGTAAAGCTCTCAGGCAGCAACTAAGCCGTCCGGACAATAGGCAAGGAAGGGATCTCGGACTTCGCACGAAGGTGGCACTAAGGCAGAGACTCGACGTTGTAACCCTCAGAAGAAGAGGCGTCTAACTCAGCAGTGACCAGGTAAGTGCAAAGAAGGGAGATAGGATTGAATATCCAAAGATAGGGAATACAGGCGAAGTATCTAGGGTTTATATAGGTAGAGGGACTACCGAATAAGGAAGGAGACGCGTCAGCAGGAAAGCTGTAAAGGATGACGCGTCCGCGGGAAAGAGACGCGTCAGCTATCTGAATGAGGAAGGAGACGCGCGTACACCAAAGGAGTCACTCTTGGTGACAAGACAAGTGACGACCTTCCATAACGGGAAGTCTAATGGAATGAGAAGCGATAAGTAAAGTATAGTAATGGTATGCATAGAAGAAAATGAATGGGGCTTATCATTCGTAACAATTCCCCTCATTCTAATTCATCATGAGTACCCAATCAGATATTGCTGCATGCCTATCCAGACTCCTTATCAATGAGTCCTCCCTGGATTGGAATATCTGGCTTGCATTTTGTAGAGACAGAAATTTTAGACCAGAACCTGCAACCCTTGATCGGTCCAACCCCATCATTGCTGAGTTCCAACAGTACATATCCAACTACTGAAGAAATAACCCAACCACTCCACAATACATCTCCCATTCTTCTTCAATACAACAAGAACAAGCCTCTGCCTCCATGACTGCTGTTCCTAGACTGAATCCTGAACCACAAGAAGAAACAAGAGCAATGGGAGACAATGCAAGCATCATAATGGCCCCCCTGCCCTACACCCCAGCAGATATAAGCTGCATATTCTGGCAGGCAGTAAAGAAACCTGATGTATATGATGGAAAAAGGAGATCCTTTGAAAAATGGTGGAATGGTGTTCAACTATGGCTCAAAGGATTCACTGGATTGGATGAATTGGCCCAGATCATAGCCGTTCTATCCTTCATGAACAAAGGAGAAGCCCAAGTATGGGCCAAACTCAGATCTGATGAGGTGCTTGCAGGCACACTCATAGAAATGGATGACTTCATGTCTCAATTAAAAGAACAATTTGAAGACCCTGCTGAACAGATAACGGCGAGCTCAAGAGTGGTGAGATGAATGAATGGCTCAAAGCATGTGGCACTGACCATCAATTTAGTGCCCCACACACATTGGCTCATATAGGACGAGTGGAATGCATGCACCAAACATTAATGGCGAAAGCACACACAATGTGCATCTATGCTCGACTCCCGCCATTCCTATGGGATGAACTTTACCTATCAGCATCACACCTACAAGCAAAAACCACCACTTGTTCTTTAATAGACAAGACCCCATTTGAACTATGGTATAATAGGAAACCAGATTACTCCTACATGCGCGAAATAGGATCCAGGGCCTTTGCCCTCATACAAAATAAACACAACCCAAAGATTTATGAATGATCCATTGAATGTGTACTTATCGATTATGAAACAAACTTGAAATCCTACCAATGCTACCACTGTGAATCCAGCAAAGTAATTAGCTCCTATCATGTTCAATTCTTGGAAAGCCACCATGGACACCTACCAAATGAAAAATCAATGCCCCTGTTGGAAAAGTCAGCCACAGAAACACCAGAAGATGAAACACCAATGCACACCCACAATCAAATCAAGGAGGACCTACCCTTTTCCAGTCCTCATGAAGCCAGCAATAAGCAAACCAATGACATGGCTCAAGTGCAGGAACCGCACCCAGGCACAACTCAATGATCATGCTGGATTGCCAATGCCCAAGAAGCAGGGCAGCAAGAATCACACTCCGATTGAACAATGAAAGAAGTCAGAGCTGGAGCTGAATGCGTAGCTCAGGCACAAAAAGAAGGCCAACCAGCCCATTGGGAATACACCAACATAGCCAAACTCTTCAGCCTAGATTCCAAGGCAACTACAAAAATCATCAGAACATTCAATTCCAGCTCAAATTTTTGCTTCACAACATGCAATGATGGCGTCAATGAACCAAAAGACTGGCAAGATGCAAGAAAGTCACCTGACGCCAACAAATGGCTAGCTGCATATTGAGAAGAGTTGAAATCACTAAAAGAAATGGGGGTATACAAACTAATCCTGCCATCAGAAGTCCCAGATAATCACAAAAACCACAAAGGCAAACCAGTGTTTCGCGTCAAATGTGACAAAGATGGCTCCATCACCCAATGGAAAGTGTGCTACATATTCAAAGGATTCAAACAAATCTACAGCCACGACTACACAAAAACCACATCTCCAACAGCATGAATGGAATCATGGTGCCTCATCCTACACATAGCTGCAAGCCTCAACTGGGACATCCAACAGATTGATGTAAAAACTGCATTCCTATATGGTCTACTACCCAAAGATGAAACCCAGTATATGGTGCAACCCAAGGGATTCGAGGAGCCTGGTAAAAGGGACTGGGTCTGGCAAATAGAACGTGGGCTCTACAGAATGAAACAAGCAGGAAGAGTATGGAACAGTATGCTCAATAAATCCATGCTTTCATGGGGCTTCACTCACCTTCTATCTGAAAGCTGCATCTACTATCGCAAATGCTCAACAGGGACAGTCATTGCCATCATACATGTAGATGATTTCCTTTCAGCATCGGACTCAAAAGAAGAGAACAAAGCATTCAAAAACCAGATGAGAAGCAAATGGACGATATCTGACCTTGGTGATGTGAAGTTCTGCCTCAGTATCACCATCACACACAACCGCACCATCCGCACCATTCAATTATCCCAAACTGCTTTAATCAACAAACTCACAATCCAATTCAGACAAACTGATGCCAACCCCGCCTTGACACCAATGGATCTGGGCCTAAAACTATGAAGACCAGACCTCACAACACTATCAAATGAAGACTGAGCTCACTTGGAAAAATTACCCTACCATTCCCTTGTAGGAGGACTCATCTACCTCGCAATCAGCACCTGACCCAACATAGCATACACAGTACAACAACTATCTCAATTCCTGGATTGCTACATTAGCACCCACTGGAATGCAGCAATCCAGACTTTGCGATACCTCAAAGGCACTCACATGCTAAAACTCACATTAGGAGGCACAAACAAAATACAATTACTAGGCTACAGCAACTCCAACTGGGTGAACTGTCCCGACACAAGATGGAGCATCGCTGGCTACACCTTTAACCTAGGATCAGGTACCACCTTGTGGAGCGCATGAAAACAAAAGGCTGTTACTGCATCAACATGCAAAGCAGAATATGTAGCTGCCTTTGAAGCCACTAAAGAAGCACTCTGGGTCCACCAACTGCTCAATGGTATTGGCTTTCCAGCTTCATCTGCCACCCCCATCATGTGTGACAACAATGCTGCAAGAATCATATCAGAAGATCCCTTATTTCACACATGCATCAAACATGTCAATATCAAATATCACTTTGTACAAGAAAATGCCCAGAATAACAAGATCACCCTTCAATACATCTTAACAAAAGATAATATAGCCAATATTCTCACAAAACCTCTCAAAAGTCAAAGATTCACAAGGCTTCACACATTCCTTGGCTATCCAATCAAACATTGTCATGTTGAGGAGGACTGTTAGAATATGATGGTGACAACACAACAACAAAGATCTCTTTGTGCGTCACTCCACCCTTCGATGCTCCTTTATGACATGTCCAATCTCCTTCACACTTAAACACACTCTTCCCTTCTATCCACAACTATGCTTAAGCACTACATACTAGTATAAATACACCCCCCCTTCCATCCCTCTCACCTCAGAACAAACATAATTGTCTGAGGTGAGGATCTTCTTCTTATTACATTTTGGCTCCACTCATAATGTTATTTATAGATCATCTAGGTAAATCATGCTTCTATATTAGAACAAACATAATTGTCTGAGATCATCTAGTCTCCTTTATAGGAAATAGAAGTTCCCTTTTTAACAGGGAATGGATGTGTCAGCACAATGGAGGTGATGCATCATTGTTCTATGGCAAGTCCAAGGAGTCCAAGGACTTGTGGGGAATGTCCGTGAATGTTCTAGAAGAGTGGAGAACATTCTATAATGTTCCATAAAAGGAATCCTAATGGAATGGAGAAGGATAAGTAAAGAAATGTAATGGTAAACATAGAAAGAAATGAATGGGGCCTATAGTTCATAACAATGCCAAGGCTGCTCTAACAGACTTTTGGTGGAAATACCCTGCCAAACCACAATAAAACAAAACAACAAGGCATGCCCTACTTATACCCCACAATCTTTTTTACAATCCCCATCATTATGTGGTTCCACATCCTCCTTGTATTAGTCCAACTTGCCTTCTCCTGCATCTGGGAGATAGGTTTGCCATCCCTCCAGATGGCCCTCATCACAGTGATCACATCCATCTGGTTCCTCTCCCTTGAGATCCTTGTAGACCTCAAGCACCTCTTCCCTTCCACTCCTTTCTGGCAACACTTCCACCTCTTTCAGGCTCATCTCTGGGCCATCAGCATTGCATTCTGCCCTGGCCTGGTCACCATCTTCTTCACCTATGTATGGGAACACCTTGATGCCATCCTCCAAACCAGTGAACAAGGTCTTAATGCCACCAATCTCCTCACTGCATACACTGAAGAACAGCTCACCGCCCTTCATAAACAGGTCACTGTTACAGTTGACCGCTCTTTTTCTCTCTTACTACATTATGCTTACTCTTTCATTGGACTATTCTTTGCCCGATTACACATTCCTTCTTATCTATGCTTATAAACCTATGACACCATTATGATACCATATGACACCATTGCTTACGCATCCTGGTATCTGGGGACTCTTAGATTATGCATCCCACTGTCAGGGGACTTCCTTCATTTGTATAAGTACTACTGGGAATACAAGCTAAGCATTAGCTTAGTATTAACAGTCAAACTGTGAATACCTTTGAGACATTGATTAATAACAAGCCTCTCAGCTTGTAACATTAACTAAGTGAATCATAAACCATATCAGTCACTGTACTTCAGGACTCCCTAAACAATCATCACCAGGCACTGCAGAACCAACTCGAGGAATGAGAAGTCTGCCTAATGACCTGGATCAGTGCATCTACCCATCATCTGCTTACCATGCAAAATACAATGAGCATGGACTCCTGGGCCCTAGTCAACCTGGCTAATAAAGTTGACCAACTTATTGAGGACATCCATGGTATTGACTCCATCCCCATTGCCTCTGAACATCTCTGTCAATCTACACTAATAACCTTCCAAACATTCTGGAAAGGATCTCCTCTGCTGATGATGGTATTGCCTCTATTCACAAATGGCTTGAGGCTAACAAAGAGAACTACCCAAGTAACCCCCATCACAGCCCCCCCTTGTTATGGTCACTTGGGTAAAGTCTCTCAGGCAGCAACAAGGGCTCCTGGATGATAGGCAAGGAAAGGGTCTTGGTTCTCAAGCAAGGGTTGCACTAGGCTATGACTCAATGTTGTATCCCTCCTAAGGCGGAGGCGTCTAACTTAGCAGTGACAAGGCAAGCTCAAGGAGGGGAGATGATGATTGTATACAAAGCTGGAGAACTATGGGAGAGATACATGGGGTTTATATAGACAAGGGAAGGCTAAATATAGAAGGGGATGCATCAGCAGAAAGGATGCATCAGCTATCCCCATATGGAAGGAGACGCGTCAGCACAATGGAAAGGATGTGTCAGCACAATGGAAAGGACGTGTCATCATTCTAGACAAGTCCATGAAGTCCAAGGACTTAAGGAGAATGTCTGTGAATGTTCCAGAAGGGTGTAGAACATTCCATAAGTTGCCATAAAGGGAAATCTAATGTAACAGGAAGAGATAAGTAAAGTAAAGTAATGGAATGCATAAAGGAATTAAATGGGGCCTATAGTTCGTAACACCCCTTGTCCCTCATCCCCCTCTCTCCCCCTCCCACCTCACAACTCCCCTCTCCCTGGTTTCCCCACCAAAGAAGATATTGACTATGGTACCTGCCAAGCCAACACAGCCATCCAACCTGAATTCCACAGCAATCTTTGGGGCAAAGAAATCCCTTGGGGCATCCTCAAATGGGAATATGGCCAAGCCCACAACTTCAAGATGGCCTGGGCATTTTTCAGACCCAACCACAATACTAAGTGGATTGCAGTCAACATGGAAGACCCAAAACGCACCACCCATGCAGCTCCAAAGCATAACATGGCTCGCCTCCATGCCACCAGTCACACACCTTGGGGAAACTAAAATTGGCATGGCAGCTGATTCTTAAACAGGGGGGTCATGTTATGAATAATGACCCCATTTCATTTTCTTTACAATTCCTTTACTTACCACTTCATTCTCCCTTTGATTACCATTTATAGATATTGTTCCATACCTTTCTGGAACCTTCTAGTACATTCTCACCATAGTCCATTATCCCCATGGAGTTACTACCATATCCATTAACTCCTTGGACTTCCCACGATGTGTCCATGCATTATTGACACATTGTGTATGTGTTGTACATGTGCCTTTGGCTACCTTCCATAGTCTATATAAACCCATGTACTTAGCCCCTTAGCCCCCAGCTTTGTATACACTCATTGTCTCCCCTCCTTGAGCTTGCCTCACACTGCTAAGTTAGATGCCTCTGCCTTAGGAGGGATACAATGCTGAACCTTAGTCCCTGTGACCCTCACTTGAGAACTGAGACCCCTTCCTTGCCTATTGTCCAAGTAGCCTTTGTTGCTGCCTGAGAGACTTTACCCAAGTGTCCATAACAGTTGCTTAGTACTAGGACTCAATGTTGTATCCCTCCTATGGCAGATGCATCTAACTTAGCAGGTAGCAAGGCAAGCTCAAGGAGGGGAGACAAGAGTGTATACAAAGCTAAAGGTTAAGGGAGAGTACATGAGGGTTTATATAGACTATCTAGGTAACCAAAGGTGCATGTACAACATGTATGCAACATGTCAATAATGCATGGATGTGTTGTGGGAAGTCCAAGGAGTTAGTGTTATGAATCACAGCCCCATTTCATTTTTTCTCTAATACACCTTTACTTATCATCTCATTCTCCATTAGACTTCCTTTTATAGTTACTCTTCCATACCCTTCCAGTGCCTTCCAGTATGTTTCCACCCAAGTCTGTTATCCCCATGGAGGTACTATTATATCCCTTATCTCCTCGGACTTCCTGCAATGCATTCATACATTATTGATGCATCACATACATGTTGTACATGCCCCTTTGGTTACCTTCTTAGCCTATATAAACCCCATGTACTTAGCCATAGTTCCCTAGCTTTGTATACAATCTTGTCTCCCCTTCTTGAGCTTGCCTTGCAACATACTAAGTTAGGTGCCTCCACCATAGGAGGGATACAATGTTGAGTCCTAGTACTAAGCAACCCTTGCTTGAGAACTGAGACCCCTTCCTTGCCTATTGTCCAAGTAGCCTTTGTCACTGCCTGAGAGACTTTACCCAAGTGACCATAACAGTTAGTGGGTATGGTAGTAACCCCAAGGGGATAATGGACTTGGTGTGAATGTACTAGAAGGTCTGGAAAGATATAGAACAATATCTATAAAAGGTAATCAAATGGAAAATGGAGCAGTAAGTAAGAGATGTAGTAAAGAAAATGAAATGGGGCCTTAGTTCATAACATATACTCCCTTGATGATCTTGGGGATCTGGTGGTCACTAAGACCATGCCTGACCTTGAAGTCAAGCACAGCCATACTGGAATTAGTGCCCCTGACCATGACACATGGTTTGGGCTTAGTAGTTGGAGCTGCAGCAGCAACTTGGGCAAAGGAGGGGGCAGGGTGTTATGAATAAAGACCCCACTTCATTTTCTCTACTATATCTTTTACTTACCATCCCATTTTCTATTAGACTTCCTATTATAGCTAAGGTTTCCTTCCTCTTCTAGATCCTTCCATACCTTTCCAGTACATTCTCACCCAAGTCTGTTATCCCCTCAGGGTTACCACTATTCCCTCAGACTTCCTGCAATGCATCCACATGCTATTGATGTGTTGCATACCTGTTGTACACATCTCTTTGGTTACCCCCTTGGTATATATAAACCCCATGTATCTAGCTCTTAGTTCCTTAGCTTTGTATACAATCCTATCTCCCCTCCTTGAGCTTGCCTTGCTACTGCTAAGTTAGACACCTCTGCCTTAGGAGGAATACAATGCTGAGTCTTAGCACCTAGTGACCCTTGCTTGAGAACCAAGATCCCTTCCTTGCCTATCATCCCAGTAGCCTTTACCCAAGTGACCATAACACAGGGGTTGTGGTGGTCACCACTGCTGGAGCTTTTGCAGCCTGTCTACAAGGCACAAAGGGGATGAAGGGGGGGGGTTCTCAGCATTTGTGGTCACAGGCACTGGTCTAGCCAGGGTCTGTGCAGGTATAGTGATGGCCAATGCCACTGGGGGGGCAGAGACCAAAACTGGGGGGTTCAAAACAGGTAAGTCCATCTTACCTTTACTATTAGGGGGGCCAAACCCAGGTATGAGGTTGGGACCCCCACCCAAGGTTGCAGATGCAGCATCCCTAGCCAGGTTAAAGGCATGGGCAACCATATTCTGCACATCATGGAGGGCCTGCTCTGATACTCCTGAAGCAGCCACTAATTTGTTCATAAAATTCTCTTGCAACTGGGCAAGGATTTCTTGCAGTTTCTCATGATACTGCTTGATGGGGACACTGATTAATGGCACAGGACCTGAAGATTCCAAGTTTGTTATGGTCACTTGGGTAAAGTCTCTCAGGCAGCAACAAAGGCTAATTGGATGATAGGCAAGGAAGGGATCTCAGTTCTCAAGTGAGGGTCACTAGTTGTTAAGACTCAATGTTGTATCCCCCCTAAGGTGGAGGTGTCTAACTTAGTGATAGTGAGGCAAGCTCAAGGAGGGGAGATGAGATTGTGTATACAAAGCTAAGGACTAAGGGACTGATTACATGGGTTTATATAGACTGTGGAAGGTAATTAAAAAAGCACATACAATGTGTATGCAACACATCAATAATGCATGGATGCATCATGGGAAGTCCAAGGGGTTAAGGGATATAGTGGTAACCCCAAGGGGATAATGGACTTGGTGAGAATGTACTGGAATTGTATGGAAGGTTCCAGAAGAAAGTCTATAAAAGGAAGTCAAATGGAAATGGAAGTGATACATAAAGAGATAGTAAAGAAAATGAGATGGGGCTGTTATTCATAACATGACCCCCTTATTAAGAATCAGCTGCCATGCTGATTTAGGACCCCCAAGGGGTGGTACCTGCAGCACAGAGACAAGCCATATTCCACTTGGGAGCTACATGGGTGGTGCAGCTAGGATCCTCAGTGTTGACAGTGATCCATTTGGTGCCATGGTTAGGGCCAAAGTGTGCCCATGCCATTTTGAAGTTATGAGCAGTGCCATATTCCCACTTGAGGATACCCCAAGGGATTGGTTCAGGCCACATATTGCCATGGAATTCCGGCTTGATAGTGGTGTTGGCAGGGCATGCAGTGTAGTCAATATCTTCTTCAGCAGGGAAGTTGGAGGGGAAGAGTGGGGGAGGAGGAGCAGGGGGGAACAGTGATGGGAGTGACTGGGTAGTTTTCCTTGTTGGCTTCTAACCATTCTCAAACATTGGTGATGTTGTCATTGACTGCAGAGATGCATTCCAGTATGTTGGGTAGATCATTGGTATAGATCTGATGAAGGTGCTCCAACATGAGGGGAAGGGAGTCAATACTGGCAAGGTCCTCCATGATGTGTTTGACTCTGTTGGCTAGGTTAACTAGTGCCCATGAGTCCATGTGCATCATGTTCTGCATGGTGAGGAGACAGTGAGTGGCTGCACTGATCCATGTCATGAGGCAGGTTTCTTGTTCCTCTAGTTGGTTTTGCAGCACCTGATATTGTCTAGAGAGGGTGTCCTGGAGAACATCAACTTGTCAGTGGAGAGTGGTGAGCTGCTCTTCAGTGTAGGTAGTGAGGAGATTGGTGGCATTCAAGCTTTGTTTGCTAGTTTGTACCATGGCATCAAGATGTTCCCACACATAGGAGAAGAAGATGGAGATGGGACCTGGACAGGTTGCCATGATGAGGGCCAAGAGATGGACTTGGAAGAGGTGAAAATGGTGCCAAAAGTGGGGGTGGGGGTAGAGGGACTCCAGGTCAGTGAGGATTTCAAGTGAGAGGACCCAGACCAAGATGATGACTGTGATGAGGGTGGACCAGAGGGAGGGAAGACCAATCTCCATGATGCAGGAGGGTGAGTTCTAAATAAGCAGGAGATGGAAAATCATTGTGATGGGGAATTTGAAACAACAGCGGGGTATAAGTAGGGCATGCCCTAGTATTTTGATTTATTGTGGTTTATCAGGGTATTTCCACTGAAAGTCCATTAGAGCTTTGGCATTCTGTAGATTTTTCTTTGGTTCCCACATATTGTCTTCTGCTGAGTAACCCTTCCATCTCACCAGGAAAAGAGTTTTTCTGTGTGATTGTTTTGAGTCTAGAACACAGTCTACTTCATATTCCAGTTCAGATCTGATGACTTCAGGGGGAGGTGGTAGGGGTCTTTGCTGGCTTGGGAACTTGGGTTTTCTATAGGGATTGAGTAATGACTCATTGAATACCAGGTGAATGTTTCTCCATGTCCATGGTATTTCCAATCAATAAGCTGATAGGCCCTTTTTGATGATTTTAAAGGGTCCATGCCATTTTGCATCTAATTTTTTAGATGGCCAATTGGTGGAAATATTAGTGGCTTCTAGCCAAACTAGGTCTCCTTCCTTGTATTGCTGTGCCCTCATTGTGTTTTCCATCAACTTGTTCCTTCATTGCAGCATTAGATTGTTCTAGTGCTTTCTGTGCTGCAGCTCATGCTTTCTCCATTTGTTCTAAAAAGTTTTTTGCCTGGTTGTTACTGGGGCCTGCAGGTCAGACTTCTCCTCTCCAGGGGTGGTAGCCATAATTGAGATAAAAGGGGGAGAATCTGGTTGCTGAGTGTTCCCTGTCATTAAATGCAAACTCTGCAAATGGTAGCCATTCACTCCAATTGTCCTGTAAGTGCCCTACATAGCACCTTAGGAAAGCTTCCATCAATTGGTGGGATCTTTTGACTAAACCATCAGTTTGTGGGTGATATGCTGTCAACATGTTTTGTTCCACACCTAATGTTTTCATTAAGGTTGTTGTGAAGGTTGAGGTGAATTGTGGCCCTCTATTGCTGGTGATTCATTTAGGTATGCCATGGTCCACTGATATCTCTTCCCAGGGTGACAATTGAGTTTGATGCAGATATAAGGGTGTGGCTTTCTTCTGGGTTATGATTTTGTTTCATTGAAACTTGTCACATCCAGATATTGTTATGGTCACTTGGGTAAAGTCTCTCAGGCAGCAACAAGGGCTCCTGGACAATAGGCAAGGAAGGGGTCTTGGTTCTCAAGCGAGGGTTGCACTAGGCTGTGACTCAACATTGTATCCCTCCTATAGCAGAGGCGTCTAACTCAGCAGTGACAAGGCAAGCTCAAGGAGGGGAGACAATGATTGTATACAAAGCTGGGGAACTAAGGGAGAGTACATGGGGGTTTATATAGATAAGGGAAAGCTAAATAAGGAAGGGGATGCATCAGCAGAAAGGAC
>AYNK01002398.1:0-16130 GCA_000497225.1 Amanita jacksonii TRTC168611 | reverse complement strand
GTGGGAATCTTCGTCAGCCGGTCACCGTCGTCGTGGTGCCGTAGGGAATTCGTCAAGGGTGGTGCAACCGTGAGAAGGAGGGATGAGAGTGTGCTGCGCGATTGTGTTGAAACGAGGTCTTGACACTCGCTCGGGTAAGCAGTAGACCCTCGCAATCGCGCGAGGGTATTCTATTCGTTTTTAACTAGATATATACTATGTACCAGGTAAAAATAGGACGGCGAGTGTGGGTGTAGAATGGAAGTGGCAGGGTCGGTATTTGCCAAAAGAGGAAAAGCGGCGCGCTCGAAAATAGAATTTGATATTTACATAATTCCAACATTACGTTCATGCTATCAGTTGTGATGAACCTCCCCGCCCCCCGCTGTTCCTCTCGCTCTATCTATGTAGAGGGAACCCGTTTCTCGGCCGGACTGGTACCGACCTTACATTTGCATCAAGAAGGTCAAAGAAGCATTGCGGAACTCCCGTGCTCGGTCTTTATAATTCTCATACGCAATTCTCTCCTAGAAAGGTAACGGCTAGCTAGCATCTTTCGAGGACTACAAGAGTTATGATCCATTATTATATTTGGTTTCAAGCTCTGTACTGTGTATACAATAAGATTACATTACTGTAATCGTACCTCGACGTTGCGTAGGCAGTTACGAGCACTCGACGGTGGTATTTATGTGTGAACTAACACAAAGTTCAAAGCATCAAAGGTATGTAGACAATAAAATTACAATCTATAGGCGCCGGTGTCGCGGGCTCGGTATCCAACACCATGGTACAGAGATCCTTCTAGGAAGTTACGGGGAATGGTCCCACAGGCAAGCCGCTCAGATCCGTTGTTGAAGCATGACCCGCAGCGTTTCCAGACACTGG
Organism: Amanita jacksonii TRTC168611; assembly: GCA_000497225.1. NCBI lineage: Eukaryota > Fungi > Basidiomycota > Agaricomycetes > Agaricales > Amanitaceae > Amanita > Amanita jacksonii. Next base: position 15,263 of record AYNK01002398.1, on the reverse strand, counting down.
TTTTCCAAGCTCCTGGCACTGTTCCACAACTGCTGGTGGCAGATATCTACCTCGCTGCTGCACCAAAAGTGGTGATTCAATGAGTTGCACCGCTAAACCGACTTCCAGATGCCATTCAATGTGACCTTTTTTTTTTTTTTTTTTTCAAACGTCATTCAGATGATGCGATATATACAATCCCTACTACTCACAGTGCAAGAGCCAGGCTCCAGGATTGTCTGCAGTGAACCGCAGAGTCGCAGATTGAGAAGGTGGGATCTGTATGGTGTCACGGCGCATGGGATTTTTCTGCCCTTCTACTATGGGTGGGTTGAGAGCTGGATCGTTAGATGTGTAGTTCGATGACCGGCCCACTATCATAAACTTGTGACCATGCAAATGGCTAGACCGTTCGATGAGTTGGAATGATTTTAACGGGAGGGAGGGGGAGGGAGGCTACCTACAAGGGATGCTTTCCGGTGTCACCATTCTTCAGGACAATATCAACAACTTCGTTAGGATTGATAACAAAGCTAAGAGGTCCATAGGCTTCGGCAATGGTTGCATTCGAGGGACCAAGGGTGATCTCTGAAAGGACAGCAGCTACGAGAGGAGGGTTGTAAGTGATGCCATTGAACAAAGCGTGGTTCGTTCCATCAGTCATCAATGAGAAAGTGGCTTCCAGTTCGATGGTTCTAGTGACAGGTGGGGCGGAAATGGGTACAACAGGCACAAGGCTAGTGTCATTAACAGGGTGATACTCGCCAACGGTTGATGGTGTCGAGAGAGGGGCGGAAGAATTATACGTTATCGAGGATGTGACATCTAAGAAGGAAATTTATTAAACGAGGGTAGACAGGATCAAGGACGTACTAGGGTTAAGGAGAGGAGGTACGTGATCGAACATGTCAGTGTCCATGTTGGCATGGATGGCCCAGTTTGCGGAGGTGTCATTTCGGGCGGTGACAAGAATCGAATAGCGTTGAGCAACGGCGATGCCAATCAGATCTATCGGGTACTCCTCAACGTCCGTCTACAAATAAACGTAAGTGTCTCCCAACTTAGGAACTCCGTTGCAACTTACGCCGTCAACTTCAATAATGGACATATTGTGGCCATCTATCCAAAAGAAGAAAGCGGCGAATGCCGACGTGTTGATAATCCGCAATCGGTAGGTTTTACCAGGGTGAAATGGCAGCGTCGCATTCTCATTGAATCCGACACCAGACGTGGGACCGGAAGGGCAGGAACTTGGAATTGGCTTGAGATAGTTTCCCTTTCGCGCAAAGTACATGAGTGCAGAATCTTGTAGTGCATTGTCAGTAGGGAATCTTCATTGCTAAAAAAAAATCAAAAAATCAAAAAATCGTACTACCAACCTGGCACTGGCTCGGCGCCACCTGGATTGGAAGTGTTGATGAATTGTTTGATTAGAACGCTATGTTCGTCGTGATACCAATCACCGAGGACGACAGTAAATTCATCATCATAAGAATAGACTTCTTTTTGTGGGTGAATGACTAGCGGCCCACGAAGCCCATCAACGTAATGCCCCTAATTATGATGGTGTCAATCATCCCCCGTTGTAACTTCCGGTAGAAAGCAGGATTGTTACCGAGGCATGTGCGTGAACCCAATAAGATCCCCACTGGCCTGCGGTGTCAATTGGAATAACGTAGTCAAACCGTTCTCCCGGTGGTATGCCGCTAATTATCCAGGAGTCAGTCCCCACCTTGGCCGTTCAGTGAAGATGTTGGGGGTCATATTACCATTGGGAAACACTTTCAGCCCCGTCCATCCAGGTTGTTTGATTGAAAAACATGCCATGGTGGTGGAGGGTCGTAGGTTCAGTCAAGGAATTCAGAGCATGGACAATGAGTGTATCCGTCGACCGGGTATCAATAGGTGGAGGTCTAAAGGTCAGAATGTGCAATTTACGATGTCGTCCTCAAGGATACGAAGAAAGTCAAGGACTTACGGCCATGTATTATTTACACCAATGACCCTACGAGGAAACAAGCCATCAGGGTTGGCATTCTCAACGTAGGTGATGTTCCACCAAACCTCGTGCACACCAGCTGACACGAGTGTGGCCAGGAGAGCAAGGGTGTAAATGCGGCCTGACTTTGCTACCATTCCTGAACCGTCGTTAAATCCAAATGGTAAAAATGGAAGCGCCAAAAGAGAGGGAACGAACAAGCCAGCGGGGGCTCAGATGGAAGCCGCGTGTTCATCTTGCGTTATTAAAAGGCAGGAAATAAGATTATTATTAGAGGGGCTATGCTGTGTGATGATTTTAAGTTACGGATGATTGAGTATCTGGGGGGGTGGGAAATGATGGCCGCCGGAAACGTGAGTTTTCCTTCATTCCGTTCGAATGGAAGCCGGCTTCGTGATGCCGGCGAGACAGCCGTGGGCAGACCGCCATGCGATGGATTGATGTGGATCGACTTATTACTTGGGGCTGCTGCTACCTTGGTCTCCATATTTTTGTCCCTTTGTTCATTGCCCGTGCTTTCACAACCTCTCGTCAAATGCTCCCCGAGTCCGTTTGTTCTTCTATCTGGTACACCTATGCCCCCCTATCGTCCCAAACCTGTACCTGTAGCATAAAGGGGTGGTACGGCGGGTAACACGGGTAAGCATAACACCTAGTTCCATCGATCGGTCTTGGCACACTCAACCTACCCAATTCTAGGTTCTTGACCCACTGCAAGCTTTAGGGGAGGGGTGCACTTGCCAACTCATATCGTACGACGAAACATTGTAACTTCAGCCATTCTCATTACTCTCACGTTGTACTAACATAGCATATCCCAAACATCTTGTTTTCTATTGTCGAATCGGTTATGCACTCGTTAGCGAGGGTTCCAACAGAGAGCGCTTCTTAACTCCGCGATTGTGGATGTGGTTCCGTGCAGGCTATTTCGGCAATCTAAACATTCCTGATACGCAAACAAAAACATTAAACATAAGATAGCTCAAAGGAAACAAGAGGCCTGCTAATTCCGTCACCCGAATCATATACCAGAAAAATAAACAAATAACCAAATAACCAAGACTTTCATCGTATACCTGCGCGTGTGCTAGACTCTGTGGCCAAAAATCTTCTTAAATATTCCTTTGATCTTGTCGAAAATCGTAATATTGGTTGCCGCCGCCACTGGCACAGTTTGTCGGACAAACCCACTGAACCACCTCCCAACCTTCTCGATTAGTCGAGTTCGTCTTCTGCCCCTCTTATCCTTGCCATTTATGCCCGTGATGTGAGGAATTGGCTGTTCGAACCACCCAGATGTCGACCCGGTTGTCAATGTGGTGGAGTTGGAGATAGCGCGTCCAACGAAAGGAATACTGGACAACATTTGGTCCTCTGATTCCGCCTTCTCAATTTCCGCTGAAGTTCCAACCACATGGAATGGAGTGGCTTGAACATCAAGAACTCCAAGTGGAGGAACTTCCTCAGCCTTGAATTTGAGAAGTGATGACATCGAGTGGACGGACCCCGACATCGATCCGACTGTATCTGACTTGGAAATCACCGGAGTGTGTACCTTGACGTGACTACAAGGGTAGTCAATTTCGGATGACACGCAGTCGTCTTCGAGATCAGCACTCCACAACTCGTCATCGTCTTCTTCATCCATCTCGTCCTCCGGTCCCCAACGGAAAATCCCTTCGAGAGGTGTCTCAACGCATTTCTCCATTTCAGGAGAGATGAAGAAGAATTCATGAACTTCATCTGAATCGTTATCGACGATGTATCCAGGCTCGAACATTTCCAGTGAGTCCCAATCTTCGTAGAAGTAGTGTCCCGAAGCAAAGTCAGGAGTCCAAGGCGAAGGAACTTCCTTGTTGCCCATCGCTACCCAATCCCTATAGGATCGACACACTCAGCCCAGGGAGCTTGAATAGATTATTGGAACTTACAGGCCAGCAAAGTATGGATGTGAGGTCATATCCAGACCAATTCGTAGTCTTTCTTCAGGCTCCTTCCTCAATAGTTGACGTATGAAATCCTGGCATTCTTCACTAACTTTATCTTCTGCCTCAAATTGAAGTTCATCTTCGAGGATTTGAAGCTGAATACTCTTCTCCTTCTCCTCAGACCAGGGATGCTGGGGTAATATAATAAGAATGCAATCTTCTTAGTAGTTCGTTGTGAGACTCACCCTTCCAGTAACCATCAAATATAGTGTAACACCGGCGGCCCAGAAATCGACTCCAAATGAGTAGAACTCTTGGAGGATAATCTCTGGGGCCATTTCGAGCTCAGATCCAAGCATTTCGTCGGCCACAAAGGTTAGTTCAGCAGGCGAACGACGTGGATCCTTGAAAACGTCGTCTTCTGTCTTGAACGGCCAGTACGGTTGATAAGACCTTTCTGCAATCGTTGGTTTTCTGCCGAAATCCTTTGAGAATCCAAAGTCGGCCAAGACGATATGCCCATCAGCGCGAATGAGGATGTTAGCAGCCTTGATATCCCTGTGAACAATACCGCGATTGTGTAATTCATCTAATGCAATAATCTCCCGAGGGATCAGGCTTCATGTCCTGGGAGTTTACTAACATGTACTCACGACTTCAGCCATATAGAAACGTGCCCTCGTCATTGATAATCTTTCGCACCTGATTATTTCGCTATCGAGATCGGTAGGATAGTATGTCTATGGCAGGGGTTAGCGGGCAAAGAAATGAACCCGAGATTGCCCTTACCATGGCGAGGTAAAGATTGTTCGAGTCGCACCAACTTGCGTCGAGTTGGACAAACCATTCAGAACCTTGTAGCGAAGCCATAATGTTCTTTTCCTGGATGAGCATCTTCTTCACAATCGGGATCGTAAACATTTTCTCGGATCGCTTCATCACCTTGATAGCCACACGCTTGTTTGTGACCATGTCCTTTGCGAGATAGACCTGTCCCCAAGCACCCTTGCTGAGGAATTGGAGCAGCTGAAAGTCCTCGATCTTGATAGTCCGGCGTGTATTGGATTGGACAACAGACAAATACGGGGTTGAGAAGATGAGGGACGGAGTGCATGGGGAGGCCGGGCTATCGAGAGAGACAGTAAGCGAATCCTCGAAGATGGGGGTACTAGGAAGTAATGGAGTGCGTGGGATAAGACAACGGTCGTCGGATCTGTTCAAGACCTCAAGGGTGATTTCGCGTATGCTGCTCGCACTAGGAAACGGAATCTTGAAGAGAGATCCTGGTGGTTTGTCGAGCCCATATTTGATAGCGCGTCGTACATCGAGGACACTCGGTTCGTGGTATGCCTGGAAGAGATCGTTGATGTATTGCTTATCATCAACCTAGGTCCGAATTTGAGCTGGTCAGTCCAGAAAAGGGTAGAGGAAACGGACATTAGGGCTGGTCAATGTCATATCACGAGGGTCTTTAGGCGCCGTTGAAGAGAACGAAGTGATGTCATTCATAGATTTATTAGCTTTGGTGTTTTTCGTCTTCTAGATACTGTTAGCCACACCATCTATTAGCTGTGATCTAACAGCATACCTTCTTTGTCATCTGTATGAAGTCCGTAAACGATCGCTTGATGCGTATGAGTGACATTGTTCAAAACTTGAAGATAAAGCTAGTTGTCGACCTTGGAAAGCAGGACTTGCGATAGCGAAACTGAGTTGCTAGAAGATATATACAGAAGAGAAAGCGTGCAGGTTTATTTATCGTTGAAGTTTGGCTGACGTTTTGAATGGGACTGAAAAGTCAGCCGCAAACTCCTAAATGTGAGGGCTACCATCTCCACTTTGATCACTGAACAAAGCATTGTAGGGGCGGACGCGTGCCTTGCGCGCCATGTATTAAAGTCGAGTGGCCAATCAACTAGTATACTGGAGTTTGGGAGATATGCCGTTGCTAATAATATGTTTACATCAAAAGTCCCAAAGATAACGGCCATTTACATACCAGACCATCGCGAGACTTGAAGAGCAGGAGATCAAAAACCTTGGGTTCTTATAATCGACATAATGGTGGATCCCCTCGTTGTTCCTCTACTTGTACGTTTACGAAAGTGCATCCCGGATGTGGTGATCGACAAACGCGGCGACAGGTCAGTAAAAATTGCTTCATCAGGCTGGGTCGTCATATGCGCGGATGAAAGCTCACTTTTACATGAGCCATGTGGATCATTATATGCATGATTGGAGGCTGTGAGACTCAGAGAGTCTTGTGACAGGAAAAGCAGAATTCCATCAAGGCAAGAAAGTCTGAGCCCAGGTCCCATGTATTCTAAAAAGTAAAGGAAGCATTGTAGGACTTCAACATACACTGCACAGGAAACGTCGAGACGGTGACGATAATGAAGGTGTCGTTGGTTTTCAACATTACGTAACGCGATACGGTTGACGTTGCCGGAATCGTAGCCTCAGACGAAGCCTAGCCTAGCAGCGTGAAACGACGTGAAGGGTGCGTTTGGCATTGATGCTGAGCACTTTGGCACCATAGGTCCGACAGGTAGAACGTAACTACACCCGTTGGCGAAAGCCATGATCCAAGCCACATTTCCCACGGCTCACTCCGTTGGGCCTCTACCTTAGGCACGTGCAGGACTTCCACGTTCCTCCGGCGTTAGACCATAGGTAATCGAAGCCAGTAGTTCACTGTCTTTTGGGGGTCATAGGTAGGTTTCATTGCACTCTTTGAAACACACAAAACATTTTAAATCATATACACGACCTAGGTTACCCATTCTTATGATTTGATGACCGGGATCAAAGCTTTGAAGAACTTCCTCCTCTTTTCCTTTGTTTCCGCCTTCTTTTCAATTTGATGCGTAATTTCCTCATCTGAGATTTGGCCGCCCAACGTGTACCAAACAACGGTTACCATGCCCAGAACTGCTGTCAGAACGCACCTGATAGGCGATATTATCAGAGATTCAGATGAGAACTTATAACACGCTAAATACTCACCCTGCCATGGCACCGATACCCCGGGGAAGCCAGCCGATCTTTTCAGGGAATGGTCCCACAGGCAAGCCGCTCAGATCTGTGATCGAAGCATGACCAGCGGCATTTCCAGATACTGGTTTACCAAGGTCTTTGCAGTGTTCCACAATCGCTGATGGCAGGTTGCTACTACGTTGCTGCGCCAAAAGTGGCGCTTCAATGAATTGCACGGCTAAACCGACCTCTAAGTGCCATTCAATATGACCTGTTTGGGTTGAGTTCAGATAATGAATGTGGAGGGTTGTGTGGGGTACCGCTTACAGTGCAAGAGCCAGGCTCCAGGGTTGTCTGCAACGAATCGCAGCGTAACGGATTGCGAGTCCGGGACTTGTATGGTGTCACGACGCATGGGATTCTTTTGTCCTTCTACTATTGGTGGGTTGGATTCTGGGTCGCTAGATGTGTAGTTCAAAGACCGGCCCACGATCATAAACTTGTGGCCGTGCAAGTGGCTAGACCGTAGGGTGAGGTGCAATACTCTTCGTCAGAAAGGACACCTACAAGGGATGTTTTCCGACATCACCGTTCTTCAGGACGATATCAATTACCTCGTTGTGGTCGATGACAAAGCTGAGAGGCCCGTAGGCGGCAGCGACCGTTGCATTGGAATCTAGGGTAAGCGCCGACAGAACAGCAGGGACAAGAGGAGGGTTATAAGTGATGCCGTTGAACATAGCGTGGTTTGTTCCATCCTCCATCGTTCCGAATGTGGCCTCCAGTTCGATCGTTCTAGTGGCAGACGGCGCTGCAACAGGTATAATGGGTACAAAATAGGTATCGTTGATTCCGTGGTATTCGTCAATGGTCGATGGCGTCGAGAGGGGCGCGGAAGAATTATACGTTATCGAGGATGTAGCATCTAGTAAGGTCGAAGAATACCACATAAATCAAGTGGAATAGGAGAAACAGAAAGATGCGTACTGGGGTTAAGGAGAGGAGGTACTTTATCAAACATATCAGTGTCCATGTTCGCATGGATGGCCCAATTTTCCAACGTATCGTTCCGAGCGGTCACGAGAACCGAGTATCGCTGAGCAACAGTAATGCTAATAAGGTCTATTGGGTAATCCTCAACGTCCGTCTACAGATGACCGTAAATCGTCTGTCTAGAACTCGAAATCAATCGCACTTACGCCATCAACTTCAATAATGGACATATTGTGGCCATCTATCCAAAAGAAGAAAGCGGCGAACGCCGACGTGTTGATAATTCGCAATCGATAGGTTTTACCAGGTTGGAATGGCAGCGTCGCATTCTCATTGAATCCGACGCTAGACGTGGGACCGGATGGCGACGAGCCGTCGACAGGTTTGAGGTAAGTGCCATTTTGTGCAAAATACATAAGTGCCGCGTCTTGTGGCGTACGTCAGAAATGGAAACGACAGCTCTCATTCGAGTTATGACACAGACCTGGCACTGGCTCGGCACCCTTCGGATTGGCAGTATTAATGAACTGTTTTAGTAGAACGCTATGTTGCTTGTGATACCAGTCTCCAAGGACCACCGTGAACTCTTCATCATAGGAATGGACTTCTTTGGGTGGATGAATTACCAGTGGCGCGCGAAGTCCGTCAACGTAATGGCCCTGTGGCACAATGTTAATTGCCCCATGTTTCGTCTCTGGAAAAGTATTATTACCGAGGCGTGTGCATGAACCCAGTAAGTGCCCCACTGGTCTGCGGTATCAATCGGGATAACATAGTCGAACTGTTTTCCAGGTGGTATGCCACTGAAATGTCCAGGTCAGGCGCGTCTCTCGGTGGGGAAGTGCAAATTACCATTGGGAAACGCTTTGAGCGCCGTCCATCCAGGTTGTTTGATTGAAAAACATACCATGATGGTGCAAGGTCGTAGGTTCAGTCAACGAATTCAGAGCATGAACAATGAGTGTGTCCGCTGAGTGAGTATCAATAGGTGGAGGTCTAACAGTTACAGAAATACGGAATACATGTAAGATTTTCCCGCTGGAATAAATTAAACTTACGGCCATGTGTTGTTTACGCCGATGACCCTGCGCGGAAAGAGGCCATCGGGGTTGGCATTCTCAACATACGTGATGTTCCACCAAACTTCGTGTGTTCCTGCCGACACCAATGTGGCGAGGAGAGCAAGGATATATATGCCCCCTGTTTTTAACGACACCATTGGGACGTCCTCAATCTAAAAGGTATAAGCAGGGAGCCAGGAGGTAAGCGTGGCAAAGGCAATGGAAGCCTTGGGTTCGACCTGCGTTAAGAAAGGTGGGTGCTAAATAAGTCGTTATCAGATAAGGCTAGGCTATATAGATGGCTTGGCACTCGCTGATTGGTTAGCGGAATTGGATCGCCTGAGAAATAGCGACTTATCCATGTTTCAGAATGCAAGTGCCTGTGATTCTGTTGCCTAACATCAAAATCTCACGTAAAAGGCTCCAAACTTGTGACCCTTACGTGTACCTTTTTCCTGTGAATAAAGAATATCGTACGACGCCACCCAAGGAGGTGAATAAGATTCCTGACTGAGGGTAAACGATGTCGATTTAGATCTTATCAGATTATATGCGGACTTTGAATAAGAAAATTTTATCTGATAAGATCAGGGCAATGTCGCCCTGAGACAGCTTTCCCACCAGCATACTTCCCAGAATAGCCGCCATTATGAATGACCCCCTTCCATGGATTCCTATTTTAACCCTTCTTAGAACCGGTTTCAGCGAGCCTCCCTCGCTGTGCACTCATGGCGAAGAACCTCTTCTCAGTTCCCATTTTCTTCATCGTCTTCCGCGAGACTATTGAGGCTGCGATTATTATTGCCACTTTGCTTGGACTATCCCACCAAATTGTTTATGATCTCCACGAGGCAAATCGAACTCCGTCATCAACTGAAACTACAGATGACAAGGGAGAGGACGGTCAGGCTGTTGTGAACTCTGTGGAAGACAACGGAGAAGAGGGGCGCCGACTCCTGGCCCGTAAATTGAGAAATCAAGCAGGTCGCGATTTTCTCTAACTATGCCTAACCCTGAACATCTCATAGATCTTCATCGGTGCCGCTTCGGGCTTTCTCGTTGCTTTAGCTATTGGCTCTGCGTACGAATAAATCTACCTCGTTCACACTTCCCAAAACCTCACACCGTATAGCTTTATCGCAGTTTGGTTCACTAAGGCTACGGACCTAATGGCGCGGGCTGAGCTACTTTGGGAAGGTCAGAGTCACACAGTCCTCTCTCTCTCACATTTGTTCTAAATTCGGATGACAGGCGTTTTCGAACTGATCGCCAGTATTATGATCTTTGTCATGGGTATTTCCATGTTGAAGCTGGACAGGGGTATGCATCTGAGCACTAGTCTGGCTCCACTTGCTCTAACTGCACTCTGAAGCAAAAACTAAGTGGCGCATCAAGTTGGGAAAGGCCTTCGAAGGAAAAAGTAGGCCTTACTCCTTTCCTTCGATTTATCTCGTTCACAATTGTACTGTCCTGGTAGACGTCGATAGTTCAACTAAGGCAGGAAAATGGGCTCTATTTTTCCTTCCATTCATTACGGTTTTGCGTGAAGGTATAATACTAGCCACTACTATTCAGTGCATTTCCTCATAAGCTGATCTTCTTAGGGTTGGAGGCAGTCGTCTTCGTCGGTGGCGTTTCCCTAGGACAGCCCGCCACGTCCATCCCAATTGCCGCTATCGTTGGCCTGATCGCAGGCCTGATTATTGGATTTCTCGTTTACCAATTTGCTAGCAGATCTAGTAAGCTCCGCTCCGCTCCCGCCCCCCTCTCCCATTCTAAACCTTTTTTTTTTTTGGGCAGCTTTAACATTCTTTATGATCGTCATGACCAACTTACTGCTCTTGATCGGTGCCGGGTTGTTCAGCAGATCAGTATGGTCGTTCGAGCGGTTCCGCTGGGAGCGAAAGTTGGGAGGCCACAGTGACGATACTGCCGGAAATGGACCCGGTACTTTCCCTGTCCAAGGAAATGTATGGCACCTCGATTGTTGCAACCCGGAGAAAACTCAAGGATGGTCTATCTTCAATGCCATCCTAGGGTGGACCAATAGTGCGACATGTACGTGGCCCTTTCATTTTAGCAACCGTATATATCTTACTCGTCCAACTATTAGACGGATCCGTATTGTCATACGTATTTTATTGGATCGTAGTGATGTCTACTTTGATATATATGAAGTACAAAGAAGTGCGCGCCAATTCAATTGTTATGGTTATTTCCAAGTACTTAATTTTTTCCCCCCCTTTGTAGGGTCGTACTACATTACTTGGCATGGAATCCGAAGCAGGAATTCGTCGAAGGCGTCAAGAACAAAAGCCGTCGACCGGCGCTAGTGTTCCCTCCAGTCTCCCAGAAGATGAAAAATAAGTGGCGGTGGAAGGTGCTGGTTCCGGAGACAGCTTAAGGATATGTAAACACATTGTTCCACGCCCTAATACGTAGTTACATCGCCCCAACTGAGGATTTGATGGGCTTTGTGAAAAGAAGTTCGGCATTTCGTGCAGGAGCGGCCCGTGGGGGACGGGCGCGAGAAATAAAATAATGACTCTACACGCACAAGCGCGGTTCCCTGACAAATTAAACTCACATGGAGACTGGGGGGGGATCCGCCGTTTCGGAAATGCGTGTGAAGGCTCTTTACCGATGGTGAATTCATTCGATCGACGATTCCGGTACAGGCCCGACACAGGTGCGGACCGGACGTGTGTCATTTATGTTTCAAGTGACTGATCACGAGTCTTTTGATGACGACATGACGAACAGCGGCCAAACAGGCTTGATGGGTTCGTCAGCTGCTGCGCTGATGTTGGGGCACCCGAAGAGGGTAGGCTTTATCCTACATAGCGGATTAAGCAACGGCTATGCTATATCAGGATGAAGAAGAAGCCTAACGTCGTTAGTTTCGTTTATTACAATTCTGAAGATACCAACAATAGGTACTGTCAGAATACAGGCTATACCAACAATGGCTTCGGGCCCAGAAGACTGAGTAAGCCAACCGTGCAAACCCCCGTGAGATGTCCACAGCCACCGCTCGGTCAACGGTTTCGAGGGACCACCGGCCCTGTCTTTTTAACCGGCCCTCATGACGTCCTCATCTCCACCTAGACGTGGAGCCTTTATCGTCATTGAAGGGTTAGATCGATCCGGAAAATCAACCCAAGCCTCTGCCATCCTTTCTCGCCTCCAATCCCAAGGTGTACGAGCCAAACTGCTCAAGTTTCCAGGTTTGAGAGGGGGGGGGGGTTTTAGTTTTCAATTTCACTAAAAACTGGATTGCGTTTGCAAAAAAGATCGTACGACGCCTATTGGGAAGATGATTGATGCGTATCTCAAGTCACAATCTGACTTGGACGACCGGGCTGTCCATCTGTTGTTCTCGGCAAATCGGTGGGAGACTGCGTACGTCTACGGTTGTAGAGCGTTGGTTGGATGTGTTGAGAGAGATAACATGGTCATCATAGCGCCTCTATCGAACGGGACCTTTCTTCCGGCGTGCTCCTTCTAGCCGATCGTTACGCTTTTTCTGGAATCGCCTTCTCCCATGCAAAAGGCCTTCCATACCAATGGTGTCGCTCGCCAGAAATATCCCTCCCTGCACCTGATCTTACCCTTTTCCTTGATATATCTCCCGAGCACGCACGATCACGAGGAGGGTACGGAGAAGAAAGATACGAGAAGGAAGAGATGCAGAGAAAAGTGAGGGAAGTGTTCAAGCGTATGGGAAAGGAGATGATGATGGGTGGCACGGGCGTGGGTGATGATACGCAAACGGACGGCTCAAGGGAGCGTCTGATTCCGTCGTCAACATGGATCAACGTCAACGCTGCCTGCCCTGTCGATGAACTAACTAATGAGATTTGGACAGCAATATCTCCGTTGGTCCATGGCACATCTCAGCCTCTCCACCGTTTGTGGTCAGAAAATTCATGATCACCCCAGTCATTGCAGTTGTACCTATTTGATGTTTAACCCATCTGTCGATAGCACAGAACAAACTCTGGTTGGCTCTACCTCCTTTGTGGCCATGCAGTAAGTCTCAGTTGTAGATCGGGACGAGTTTGATGGCATCACGGCAAATCGCGCCTACGCTTGCGCTACTGTACTGCCTTGGAATACGACGACTGGGGCACGCTCATATAAACGGTTGTCCATTGGATTAAAACCGCGAACCAAACTATGAATCTAAGTAATATGTTGCCCATAAGTCCGAGAAAAGTCCAAAATGCCGTAGGCCCGCGTATTGCAACCTGCTACTTATTCCAGTTCGCTCTCATTATAAATAGGGCACAGCTGATCCCATGCCGCTAAGGAAACATTTGAGCAACCGAGGTGCGAAGCGACAGAGAATAAAAAAAACCTACTAGTTGGGACCAACTCAGAAGTTGTATTGACGTCGGTTGCGAACACGATGGCCAAGCCACTAGTAGGTTCAGTAAGTTGGATAACAGCAAACAATATGAAGTAACTCACTCTCTCAGGTGCCAATCGATGTGACTTTTTTCACGCCGCAAAGTTACTAGGCAGACCGGGGACAATTAATCGGGATGACTCACCAGTGCAAGATCCAGGGGCCGGGATTGGATGTATTGAACCGGAAAGTAACGTTGTCGTCTGTGGAATTCCCGATAGAAACTACATCACGCCTCACGGGATTTACATAGTTGTACGTCGTGGTGTTAGCAGGTCGGACAACATCGAAAGTTTGCTTAGGCCTCATTATAAGGTCAAGAAACAGCATTGGCAAGAATGGAGCTTACACCGTGCAAATGTATAGGATGCTAGCCGTTCGTTGTCATTCAGGAAGTGCTACAGGGATTAGATGATTGTGGCTCACCGGACTACCAGAGGAGCCACCTGGAATAGACACTTCAACCGTCTTGTTTCTAGGGAGAACGTAAACACTCCCAGACGGGAGCAACTCTTGGGCTGTCTTGGCCCCACTAAGGATTTGCAAAAGCACAGGGACGGTGGGTGCAGCGAAAGATGAGCCATTGACAAAGAAGTTGGTGCCATTGAACGTGATGTTAAAATGGAGATTGACGTCTGCACCACCCGTAACATGAGATCCGGGAGCTCCAGGATTGACGAGGGGTGGCAAGTCAGTTTCCTGTAGATAATTCGACGTAGTGGACTGGTTAGTGGTTGGGTCAGCGATAGATGCGCCCGCATAACGCAAGATGGCCGAGTTTAGTCCATTAGAAAATCCCGTGTTGCCGTTATTGGGATTGGCTCTGATCCAATAATTATCAATAGGCATGTTGGCAGATAATATGAACGAGTAGCGTTGGCCAGCGTAAATTTGGATGGTATTGACCGCTCTAGGTTCAGTGGAAATACCGTCGGCTTCGATGACGATCTGTTAGACGACGGTTGAGATATTTCTGTGCATTAACGTTGGAGGAATGTAACTTACCATCGTGTGATTGTCAATAGAAAATGTATAGTTTGGATCGCAGGAGATAGATACAAGACGGAAGCGATAGCGTTTACCGCGAGTGACGTTGACCACAGCAAGGGTTGAGTTCGATCCTCCAGAATAGCGACCGAGTCCATTAATGAGCGTTGAATTAGCAATTGGTGCTGTGGGAGCAGAGGGCGCGACGTAGTGATACCTGAAATCTCTATATGACACGTTTCTATCATCGGGTTTTGGAACTTACCAGTCGGCGAGAGTAATCACAGTAGACTCTGTAATGATGAGAGAAACGGTAAGATCACGGCCGGGAGATTACATACCGTCATCTATATCATACCTGAAAATGGTGAGTTGGATGTGGGATAAGCGAACGGTCAAAGGACTCACTGGTCCTTGTATGGATCATTTGGATCGTATATTACGAGCACACCTCGGAGGCCATCACAGTATTGGGTTGCTGATAAAGTGCTTCTGTAAACAACATCGCGGCGCGGGGAGATCGTGCTGCACGTACAGTGATGAGAATGATACCAGAATGTGCCAGCTTGGTCTAAGCCATTAAATTGGTACAGGTACGAATTTCCTGGAATAATGGGGCACTGGCTAACACCGACGGGACCGTCCGCCCAATTCGTTCCAATTTGGGAGATGCCATGCCAATGCTAAGATGGATAACTAGGATATATATTATCCATATTATAGTCGATACAACTTACAACGCTGGTAGTTCTCAGCATTGTTGTATCATTCAGCGAGTTAATAACGTTGATGCCAAATTGATCGCCCTAAGAAAGTTGTCACTTGGAGCCATTTCAGGACGAAATGGAAGTTACTTTGTTACCAACTATGAGCGGTCCTGGCATAGAAACTGATGTTGCTGTGCTACCCGCAAGAACGGCACTTGGCTG
>AYNK01000807.1:0-31024 GCA_000497225.1 Amanita jacksonii TRTC168611 | reverse complement strand
TCTGGACATATTGGGCGCTTACACTCTGTTCGGGCCGCTAGTGTTAGACAAGTTAGGGCGAGAAAATCAAAATAAAATAGTCACCTGTGAAAGATCGAGTTTTTATACCCCATAGGTCTCGAATTAACCCTGCCCAAATGGCGACGTCAGAAAACCTCGAGGGTGATCAAAGGGCTTTCACGTTGCAGCACCTATATTCTCCCGTACACAACTGTCTAAAATTCTCTGCAGTCCTGTATCACCCAAAAACTTGACTGATCAGTCGTTCATGTCTTTTTTTTTTTTTTTTTTTTTCCCCAAGCAAACAGTGTAAACGTACTTTGGGACGATATCGCTGAACAGTTCCATTTTCAAGCGACCAGCGGGCGTTTCGCCAATATGGATGTCCATGAAGACGATAGGTCGAGTTATAGAGGGTGTAGACGACATTTGAGGGTTACGAACGATCGTAGAACAGTTCAGATGTTGCAGAAATTATGTAAGCATAGGGAAAGATATACACGAAAGACCTTGTACCATAGAGATTAGGTATATACTTTTACATTAACACCCTTCTTGAATCACGTCCACATCCTGGGTGTCTTCTTCCTCTTCGTCATAGCTGATAACGTTAGTAAAAAAAAAAAATCTCGTGTCGTTACGTATATAGCTGGTACGTGTGGGGTGTCGAAGAGATGAGATGAGATGGTATATCCGCGAATGAGGTATCGTATATGCGTGTATTCCAGAGCAAAGAAAGCGGGACCGATAGGGGCGTTACCAGAATTAAAACGGGAAAAAAATGTCTTCCGTGATGGAAAAGAGAGAGACAGATGAGAGCATGTGAAGCAGTGCAGGAGGAGACGCAACACAGTTAGACAATGTTTTTGATCAACATACTCTCCAACCGGCAATACTCGGGCACAGTCGATGCATAGGTCAAGAATGCATCCAAATCCGATTCTGCAACCTTGGCAAGTCCAATCTGGGCTTCGTTGTCGCCAGTCGGAAGAGCGACGACGGGTGAGAGGGGTGTTGCCGTCGTGGGTGAGGTGCCACTTCCGCCAGTAGTGTTGCTGTTACCGCCGTTTCCACCATTTCCATTTCCATTTCCACCTCCGTTCCCGTTCGAGCCTGGCACCTGGGGCGGCGCCAAGAGGTTCAAATCGGAAGTTGGGAACATAGTTGAGGACAATGAAGATCCAGACAACCTTGAACTTGCTCCTGTCAAGGATCCAAGTCCTCCACGAGTGCCAAATCCGAGGCCTTGGAGTCCCTGAAGCCTTCTTTCGAGCTGCATTTCTTCAAATTCCTCATCCTCCTCCATAAACACCGTCGCTCCTAACCCACCTCGGTGTCCAAACGGCGTGCTCGTCCCACTATTCCCGGCACTCGAACTGCCAATGCCGGCGCCAGGCGGAAGCCCTCCGTTGATATTCGTGCGGAGCGGTACATTCCCCGTAGCGACCCACCGTTTACCCAACAATCTCTTTATCTCGTCTTCGAATACGCCTAACCCACCAATTCCGTACTCTTTGCCCCATACCCAGCGGGCGACGTAGGATCCTCCGAGGGCGGCACGCCCGGGGAACCCCTGCGCCGGCGCATTCCGGTGTGGTGCAATCTGGGCAGAGTCTATTTGGGTGGTGGGGACGAACACGGGTGCATTGAAGATGTCTCCGACGAGGTTGGAGATGCTGGGAAAGTTGGCAGCTGCTCCTGTTGCTAGTACCCTCGATGGCAAGGGGACGTGGTCGTATGGATCAAACGAGAGACCTAGACTGGGGGGCACGGTGGTATTGCTACCCGAGATAGGAGATGTCTTCCCGCCTGGTCCTGGTTTATTACGCGGGGAAGCGAGCGCACCGGTAGCGAGGGCTCGGGACCATTTTATTCGAAAAGAGAGGATCTGGGATTCGAGGAGACATCGAGGGTTTGCACGGAGATCACGGAATTCGTTGACTTTGATACCAGTTTCGAACCGGTAGATGCCCTTGACGTGGGAGTAGGGATAGGCATCGGATTGGAGGTGCCAGAAACTGAATAATTTGTCGTCAAGGCTAAAGAAGGAGGGTTAAATCAGAAAAAGGAGCCTCAACAGATTCTTGAACTTACCCAATTGAACCACCTGGGGGTACAATGGCGACGAGACGGTCGAATGCGCCCCAGGTTCTAGTGTACATATCGCGAACAAGAGCACGAGGGACGTCGGCGTTCCTACTGGAAATTGCAACGACATATCTCCGCTTCTCACCGTGCTCTTGAACCGGATGGGAGAAGAGATTGTACAGCCGTGTAGGGACATAGTGGTGTGCAGGGGTGAGAAGCATGTCCATCGGTCCAAAGGATAAAACAGCATCGTTTGGTGAAGGACATAATGAGAGATAGCTGGACAAAATGTCCGACGTAAACGCTGCCACAATGGTATCTGATATAGAGAGTTAGCTTCTTCTCCGTTGACTCTAGAAACATTGAAACACACACATACCTGGATCAAATCCATACCGCTCAACAAGATACCTCGACACAATCCCAACACGTCTACTCCCCCCAGAAACATCCACCTCCCCCAACCACCCTCTAACTCTCCTCCCCTCCTCCCTACTCCCTCCAACCACATCCAACACCGTCTCATCCCAATGTCCCTGACCCGTCCCCGCAGCCGTAGTATTCGCAGCATGAATCCACATCCCGGTCGTACACGCCTCGCTCTCCGTCATCCCCTGCCATTTTCCGGTGATCAAGCTACACATGAACGCGCTAGCGAGCTGGATCCGACCCGTGCGGGCCCAGACTTCTTGCGGCCATGTCTCCCGCACGCGTAGGAGCTGCGCCGCGACGAGGGACGGACTCGCGCATGCCCCCACGCGGGCGGCCATGTAGTCTGGCCCGCCGAGGAGAGCCTCAATGGCAAGTGCGTGGGTGTGGGAGGAGGTATCTTGGGCGGTGGGTGTATTAGGTAAAGAAAAATTGTGGGAGGTAAAGTGGGAGTATAGAGGGGCGTGGGGGTCTAGTGAGGAGAGAGAGGGAACGACGGTGGATTTCCACCATACTAGAGCTTGCTGAGCACAGCCGCCGATGGCTCGGATCCTCGATAGGTCCTGGTGTGCTGCCAACTTTTGCAGGAGTGCGTCTGAATATGTGGTATCACGTGATGATCTTGATCAGCCATGGATCATAGGAAGACAAAAATAAACGGAAAAACTGCTCGGGGCGGTTGCAATTTTTTTTGGATGGGAAAAAAAAAAAAAATTGCTTCCGTTTCAAAGGAAATTATGAACTTACCTAGACCTTTAATCCACATCTCTACCGGAGTCGTATATGCATCGCCAGGTGTTGTGAATATACCTCCTTGTGTTCTGAAGAAAGTAGCAAGAAAAAAATCAGCATTGATCGATGGAAAAAAATAAAACCAACATACTTGTACTCTGGCAACTCGGTATCAAATTCAACACACTCTACGCCGACGAGTTCCAAGCTCTCATCAACGATTGACGCGCGCAGTTGGTCGGTAGCAAGCTCAATTCCGAGGAAGAGAGCCGGTCCTGTTTTAGGTATAGCAGGCATTTTATGCTATACAATCTTTGTTTGGGGGGGTATCGATGATTGGCGTGGGGGTGATAGAAGGTGTATAGAAGCAGAAGGTATATCGTGGGTTAGTATAGCTGTGTGTGTTTGATGGGTATGAAAAATGTGATGTTTGTGATGGTTGATGGACTGATTATAGGTTGTGAGATTGTGATAGTTAGAATGTAGCAACGAGTGATGCAGGAAGAGCAGACTATGGGGAACACGGAGACACGTTGTCCACGTACGATGGGCGGACAGGAGGAACACGAGGGCGGGGAGTCACGGGAAGGAGAATGCGAGTGGACACGAGGGAGGGAATTGAAGGGATGATACGGAAGGGAAAGTTGACAGGGAAGAGCGAAGAGAGGGACAGGGAGAGAGAACGCGGGCCCCAGGGGTGGGTGTGGGATCACTCGCGATTGGGTGTCAGGGCGATAAGGCGCACTGACTGTTTTCTCAGGCAGCCCCCTTGTTGTTGTGTCGCTGTATACTACCGTGAGGACGGTGTGGGAGATCAACTGGATCACATAAGCTTTGACATTATATTTGACTGCAAGAGAACAAGATATACTTGAGAACAAAACGAACAAGCGGATATACCAAACATTAGATAATTATCTATGTTAGTGTTATATGTGCCTAGAAATACAGAACAGAGTTGTTTTTATATTACAAGTTGTGAAGTGAGAGAGCGTCATGGGGTCATGAATTTTAACACGACAGCAAAAAAAAAAAAAGAATATGGAAAAGCACAACGCGAAAAAAAATAAATAAAGAAAGTGAATGTCAGATGCAATTAGTTGGGCAACTGTGGTTCTGATTCTGATTTTTGGAGGGTAAGAGACGGGTGGGAAGGAGCATGATTCTGCTGGATACTCTGGCCCTGGTCCGTGTCCGTGCCTGCTCGATCATTATCAACAAGTTCGGCGGTTCCGGGGATAGGAAGGTTCGCATGTGAATGGGAGTGAGATCGTGAATGTGAACGAAAACTGGACAGCCGTGAAACTGAACGTGATATAGACCGAGGCGCGGGTCGAGGTTGCGGCGGATACTGGAACTGCGATTGATCTCTAGACGGTGGGCGCGACGACAACGAAGCCTGATACATCGAGTGGGTTGGTAAATCCGGGAACGTACTCGTCGGCAACAGGTTATACGGTTTGGGCATCAATGACCCTAACGACTTTTCCGACGGAACACGCTTCGAGTCCCTTTCCACACCGTCTCTTTCCCGATTGTATTGGCACCGCGGCGGACGGACAGGTAGAGCCAAATCCGGAGCGAACGTACCCGTCGGGATCGGGGACACATCGCGTTTTAGATCCCTATCCTTATCCACCCTCGAGGAGCGCCGACGTCTTGGAGGGACAGGAAGATCCGGGAACGTGCTCGTAGGTGATAAATTACCAGGTCTGGGAAGGGCATCTCGAATATATTGACACATCTCGCATTGACACGTCGAATCCTCCGAGTCGGCGAAAGAGATTGTGCTCCGCCGGGGGCCGGGAACAGGGATGCTTCGGGGATGGTTAGATTGGGGCACCGAGTTTGGTGGAGGGCGGCGGGGGCGATGTCGGTGGATGGAGTGGGTGACGGTTTCTGTTTTTTCGCTTACGGAGGTGGCTTCGCCGCCGCCTCGGATGCTCCGATAGATGAATGTGACGAGGACGAGGAGGTTGCAGACGAAGAGGGATGTAGCTGACTGTTGGTGGAGGTGTCAGAGCCCCCGGGGGGGAGGGATTATGGATTGTGTGTAAACAAACCTGAACGTTGCCAGAGATCAATGATGCCGTTCCCTTCCGGAGTTGTCGAAAGACAGAGTGGATGATACAAGCGGTTGTGGTTAAGATGTTGAGCATGAAAATTGCCACCAGCATGCGTAGATGCCGGCTCGGGAGACGCATACGACATAGCATATGAATCGGTGCGCCGATGAGCCACGCGTCCGCGAGGACGTCGACTAAAATAGAAACATTAGAAACACACGTTCAAAGAGAAAGGAGAGAAACACACGTACGCGTTGTTTCTGTAGCGGTGACTGCGACATCAAGCGGACAGTAGGTAATCAAGCGGTTTTCCGGATTACACCTGACAGTTCTCCATACCACCAAGGCGACGCAACAAACGCCGAACAAGACGGCAACGAGCTTGGATACTTTTCGCATCATTCCTTGCGGGCATATTCTTACTATTGTCACCGCAAGACTTAGCCGGGCGGTCCTAGAAAGATAGCGTGACAGGCGGACGCGAGAAAGGTTTAGCCAATACTGCTTTCCCGAATAATTGGATGTTGGGGATACGTTACCAGAGGGAAAGGTGATAAAAAATATGATACGTGGTCCGCCATAGTATGTACATTTTGCTTGGTACGTAGCTGAGCGAGGGTTGGTCGACGGACTCGACCCATTGGCAGATGATGAAGACGAGAGAGGTAAGCGCCCAAAAGTCGTCCCACCACAGGCGTTGTTTGATTGCTCGGTGGACTAGGCGGAAACACGTTGAGATGACGGCGATTCCGTTTGCGACTGATATGCCGACTGCGGTGGTAGGAAGAAGAGATGGTGAGTTGGCATTGCGGGTGTGAGCAATGAACACGTACTTGTGCTATCGACGGTAGCGACCATTCGCATGTTAGTGGAAAGGAGGGGGGAAAAGAGTAAGAGAAGCACAGGATTCGCTGGTGGCCTTTGCCTTGCACAGCTTGGTATGAAAATTAAAAAGAAAAAAAAAAAATTCCCAAGGATTCTGGGGGTCTCCGAACCCGACACAGCGCGCCTAAGGCCTTAAGGGACGAGGTGTTGCGTGTAAAGGACAGGATGGTGGAATTATAAGTATAGAAATAACACGAGCAGGATGGGGTTGCGTGTGGCGTGTGCGGAAGCCTGGGAGGATTGGAAGGGGGGGGAGGGGCAGATTTGATCTTGGCGTTTTGTTGGCCAAAAGAAGAAAAAAAAGTAAATATATCAAAATGGGGTAACCGCTTAACTAGAACAGGGATCGTGTGGGTTTGAGTCAAGATCTCTCGTGTGCGTTCGTTGGGCTTCTCGAACCGTGGCTGGACCGTGGCCGCAGCAACGCGTATACTTTTTATACACGACGGCCATGTTAGGCCTCAGCATGCCGTGGTTATGAATCACCCCCAGTGCACGATGCAAGGGTATTTATGATTGACGTGGGATCATGCGTAAGCGCGTCTATGGCTCGGACTCTTTTTTTCTCTTTTTTTTTTTGCTTTAGTTTACTAAGCACGGGACAAGTTGCTCGGCCCTACTTCGTTGTCGAGTTGGTCATGGCCACACATTAAGGGACAATATTTAAAATATAAATGAAATGAATCAGGAACCGATTGATAAGATAACAAAACAATCCCATGTGGATGCGGCTTGGTTATGGTTTTGTGCGTACGCGTATCGAGTCTTAGGACACGCGGCTTCTGTCGCACACAAGAACCAACTAGGATCCATACGTATGCATAGATCACTATCTTATCTCTCGAAGCAAAAAACCAACAGCGCCTTTCACCCATATAGAAACAACCCAGAGCAAGGGAGAGTATGTTCCCCACCCCGTGATCCACACTCACATTCAACCCAAAAACGTCACTGACATGGTGAAGCCGCCGGATCTTGCTTTGATATTGAACAAGAATAGATATTAGGAATCTTGATCGTCCTTCACGAGGGGAGTCTGGATAGGTGGTGTGAACCGTTGAGGAGAGAGGCGCAGCATGTGGAAACGTGCACGTGCGTGGTGAAGAAAGGTGCCTGCCAGAACCAGGTATCCTCGATGCCGAAGCATTCAAAGCGAGAGAGCCTCACAAAGATAATCCATTAGTCATGGAAGAAGTGACGATGTAAGCTTGCTTCTGTCGAAATAATGTCCAATACGAATGGATCATTGTCAGCTCACTCCTTGTGTGAACTGATAACAACGCTTTCCTAATTATACTCCTGCGGTGATTTCGGATTGATGAAGAAATGTAGAGAGTCCCGCCACAGCGTTCGTGACTCACCCTAGAGTGGATCCATTTCTAGTCTCAATGTACCCTAAACCATCTCCATAACGGTGAGCTCTTGCCGTGCTCAAGTTTCTTCTATCCCCCTTCAATTCCCCTTCGATGGTGGAGCCTGGGAAGAGAGAGGTGATGTACTTCTTTGTGAGAGCAGCGGTGGCAATGGACGGAAAAGGAGATGGATTGCGGGATCAAGGGAATCCTCGAAGAGATTCTTGAACTGAAACTCAGCGCGAGTGGTTGCCCGAGCCATGTAGTACACAGAAGTCACGGTTCAATATAAGGCATAATGAGAACAATAAGACGATACGCGCATCTGCGTGGTGAATATTTGTGGCGGACTACAATTCCAGAAGGAATATATACATAGGACCCGCCAGAACCAGGGTACTGTATCCTCGACATTGACACGGGGACTGCCCATCAGAGGTTTACCCGAAAAATATGAGATTTCCACGCCGGAAGCCACGTTGGGGCTTGCCCGACTGACTAAACTGAGCAGCCTCACCGTCACTTGCCTCCAAGGCCATGACGGAACAACAAAAACCGCTCCCTGATATTCCTCCCCACGCCCAGCTCGCCACCACCCTCTCCGCCGATGCCCGTCGTCATCGAAAACGGTTCATACGCCGTCTTTTGGATGATACCGTCTTTAGTAGCGATTCCGAGCAGCAGGACCATACCACAACTCGCTATGAAGAGAGAAGGGTGGAAGAGTGGACGCGCGTGATTGAAGATGCGTTGGATGACCTTGGTCGTTCTGCTGCTCGCCAGGATTGGTTAGCCGGGTTTAGGAAGAGAAGAGAAGCCGCCAGGGGCAGGCAGGGAGGAACTTCTGCCAGTTACAGTGGCCGTAGTAGCTCCTTCCTTGGAGCCTCTGCCACCACCGCCGCCGCATCGTCATCAACGGCAACTCCAGCGGTATCGTCTGTAGGTCATCATGGCCACAGCACCGTTGCTGTGCCTTCCTCATTATCGTCTCAAGACCAAGTTTTATCCCAAATGCGCAAATTCACAGCACTCCCGGATCTACCCTCCCCAAACCCCGTCATCCACCATCTCGTGCTTTGCGTCGCTCCCTATGGGATGCACACCCCTCCCGCAGATCTAGGACCCGCAAATTCCACCCCAGGTTGTGTGTTTGTCCCAGCTGTCTTTTCGTTTTTTACCACTAAAGGCCCTGCATCGGTTGTCCCATCCGATTCGACGATATTGTATGGTCTGAGTGATTGGGAGTGTAAGTGTTGCCGTCCCTTGATATCACCACTTATTAGTAACTACTACTACTACAGCCGCGATGGCGTTGTCCGAACGCACCCAACTCCTCATCGTCGGAGGTTCGTTCATCCTCCACGGAACCACCTCGCCCGACCAGCACCAATCTCTCACACATGTCCTCCGCGCGACTATATACACCCACCTCTCTCTCATCCTCGAACAACACCTTCTCGCAGACTCGAATATCCGGCTTAAATCCCCCCGGCCGAGACTCGACAAGCCCGATACCGGCGATACTCTACAAACCATCAAAACCATCTCGGATACCACCTCAGCTACTGCTGGCAAATCCCGGAGAAATTCGAGTATCAGATCGAGCTTGTTTGGGTTTCTTTCGAGAAGAGGATTCACCAGTCAACGGTCTTCGACGATTATGGCTGGTACCCAACCGGTCGCAACAGCCCCCGGTGCGGGTGTTGAACTAAGCCGGAACAGAACTGTCCAGGCTCCGAGGAAAAGTGGTGGTGGTGGAGATGAAACCCCACCCACACGATCGTCGTTGGATAGTATTGGGAGACGGATACGAAGATTTTCCATTCGTGCTGCTGGACCTGCCGATGGGCGATCACACTCACGATCTCCGTTCCGGAGGGAGGTCCAGGAGCAACAACAACAGCAGCGGCAAGATGGAAGGGATAGAGACAGTAGTGTGGGTAGGCCGTTCAAAATATTGTTGGAGAGGGTTGAGAAGAGTAGGGATGTTTATTCGACGTCGATGGATGTTGTGTTTAAGCTCCCCGAGGTGTTGGTTAGGTTGGCTAGGGTGGAGGAAAGGGAGGCGGCAGGGGCGGCGGGTGTGAGTAGGAGGTTGAGGGCGAAGGATAGGTGTGCGTTGACGACGCTGTTGGGGTGGTCAGAGTCCTCGAAAGAGGGGAGTGGTGGAGGAACGGGGATGGTGGGCTTGCCTGGGTTTGTGCGTCATCAGGGCTTGTCGGTTCTTGTTTCTCGGATGCGCCCTACCAGCACTAATACCAGTGCCGGTACGGGTGCTGGAACACAACCTACTGGTGGTATGACCGCCGCGTGCGGCCGACCTCGATGGATGACGTTCTGGTACTACTCCAAAGGACCGGGCATGCGAGATCCCTCCTTGGGAGACGTGATACACGATTTAGCCGCCGTCGCCACAACCCCCTGTGAAGAGCCTGGGTGCCATACCAAGTGTGGCGAGCATTATTTGAAATTTGTCCATGATCATACGAGGATCATGGTTACCTTTGGGGAGAGCAAGGAGCGCGAGGAGACTGATGGAGCTGGTGGCAGGGGTAATGATAGGAGGGAGGTTCCGGTCTGGATGTGGGAGAGTTGTCTGGTGTGTGGTGCCAAGTCAAAGTTGAGAGAGATGAGTAATGGGAGTTTGTAAGTCGCCCAGTCTTGCTTGTGCGTGTAGACTGACAAGTCGGTATTCATAGTCTTATTTCGTTTGCCAAATATCTTGAACTCTTGATATACTCGACCGTCATCCACACATGCCCTCCGATATGCGAGCATACAACACATAAGAACGCTGCTGCTAAGGCAGATGCCCGGGTCAACCTCGCCCGTCATTTCTCAACTGGCTCGTGCAAGATCTCGTTTACCTTATCAGAAGCGACGGATATATTCGAGCTACACGTTCCGCGTCTCCAAATGCCCCAATCTGTGCCAGATAGATCGTGTCATCCGATGTGTCCCGAGAAGCACGAAGAGCATCAGGTTCATGATACGGCTGTGGCGTTGGAGGAGGAAAGGACGAGATTGAGGAGGGAGATCAAGGCGTTCTGGGAGGGTGTTTCCGATTATCTGGATAAAATTGTACGTGTCTCGCGTCGAATAGACTTGTTTTTAGTTGATTGGTGTTGGTTTAGGAAGAGGTCTTGAGTGGACCTGAGGCTGAGGCGATCAAAAAAGCTCTTCCGCGGTTACCGTCCGCCACGGATGAGGCGTACGAAGAAATGTTTGCTCTCGCCGCCCAGGGCGGGCGAACAGGAGCAACAGTATCGACGTATCTGACATCCGGGATGGGAACTGCCTCCTCTTCTCTGTCCAGCTCCGCAATGGAAGACCCCGTCGTCGTGCGCGTTACGCGGGAAGATCACTTCTCCACCTCTCCCACTGCCGAGCCTGACCCTCGCTCTCTCCTCGCAGCGATGAGATACTCTTTTCAAAGGTCTGAACAGGGCTTGTATGTCCAGTTGATGCAGACGTCGGTGGTACAGTTGAACGATGTAAAGCGGTCGTTTTTGGCTGCGGGGAGGGGAGCAGAGAAGAGGATTGCTGCATGGAAGAAGAAGCATTTGAGTTTTCCCCTGGCGCACCAGCAGCAGCACCAGGCGCTAGTAGGCGTGCTTGGGGACCTGAATCCCCGTGAGCCGGAATGGTGGCATAAAAAGTGCCATGCGTTGCCTGGTGGGAGTGTGGTGGTTCAGGAAGATGATTTGGGCAGTATCATTGCGTTTACACTAAGGCACGCTTGTCTCCTTCTACTGGTGATGGTCGTTTTCTGACGTGAATTTTTGTGTGTCTTACTGTAGCTCGTCCGAATTTCTTCAAGAATTATCCAATGCGACGCTTCGCCGGTCAGCTTCAGCGACCGACCTGGGTTTGATATCCACGCCTCCAACTCCTTCCGCAAATTCGGCTGCAACGACGACCAAGGGGTACAAGTTTTTCAACTCTACTACTGCACAACCACCACTGGATCCGGACCAGGAAGGCGTTGTTTGGCATGAGCCAGAAACGTACGCCGCTGTCGTGACAAGGAAAGAGGGTATGAAAGATTCAGCCTCGATACTTTCTCTACGGGATATGCTGAGGTCTAAGAGCACTGAGCCTGGGATAGTGACTTCAGCGTCCGGATCTGCGTTGGCACCAGGGGCGGGGCCCGCTAATACCCGTAAAGCCCCATCACCTACTCCGCGGTCCGCATGGGCGAAGCCGGACGTCCAGCTGAGTAAAGAAGCAGCTGGAGGGATGGTTTCCGGGCTTCCAGATACGGTTGAATCTGCGGGAAAGATGTTGCAAGAACTCGAGGCGGCTGCTTCCGCTTCCGCCGAAGCGCTGAAGCCGGAGTGTATGAAATCGGATGCAGCGACTTTATCCTCGACATCGGCGTCCAGTGAGAGAGTGACTGCTACCAAGATGTACGGACCGGTGCTTGTGGCCTCGCCGATGTCTTCGAAGAGTGATATGACAGTGGGTGCGGTGGCATCTTTGCTACCGCCCGAGGTGCCACCCAAGGATCGCGAGAAGGGTTTATCGAGGAAGGGTTCACCTCTGTTGCCACCGCAACCATCAGGACCTGGGCTCGGGCAGAGTGGAAATAGTAAGGCTCAACAGCAGCAGCAGCCACCTCCTTCGTCTTTTACCAACACATGGGCGACAAGCTTGAATTATGCCTTGCGTCTCGTATCCAGCGGAACATCTACCCCACGTGTCGCTCCTCCTACTGCTCCTCCCGTAAAACAACACCATGGGCTACTCCTCACAGACGGAGGCGTAATAGAGGAAAGGCCACATTTCAAGTACGAAGCAATGGTCGGAAAACGAATCAAGTTCTCGTGCACGGTCTATTATGCAAGGCAGTTTGATATGTTGAGGAAGAGATGCGGGGTGGACGATATTTTCGTCAAGAGCTTGTCCTTTAGTCGGAATTGGGCGGCGGAAGGGGGGAAGAGCCGGGCAAACTTTTGGAAGACGCAAGATGATCGGTTCGTGATCAAGACGCTGGTGAATGCGTGGAACGTAGCCGATCTGTGAGTGGTGATTCATCATGATGTTACGTTTTCGGGTGCTTACCTGGGGATAGGCACATTCTATTAGAACTTGGGCCAGCATATTTCAAGTATATGGAATCGACGGTGTCAAAGCCATCGGTTCTGGTGAAGCTATTGGGAGTGTATACCGTTGAAGTCAAGAACTTTGAGATGGGGACGTCATCCAAAGTCGACTTGGTGGTGATGGAAAATTTGTTTTATAACCGCAAGGTGGACAAGACGTTTGATCTTAAAGGAATACAAGGACGCAAAGTAAAACCCTCGGCGAATGCAAATGTGAACGACGATCATGAAAGAAAGCGTAAGCAGACGCTGTTTGATGGTGAATGGATCGAAGGTGAGCATTAGGGAGTTCAAGCCGGGGTGGCCGTTTTGATGTGGGATGAATCACATAGATCAGCAAAAGACGCTAATGCTTGTGCGCCCCGAGTCAAAGAAGGTCCTAAGGGAGGCAATCAAAAGTGACGCAGAGTTTTTGGCACGGATGAATATCATGGATTATTCGCAAGTATTTTCTCTCACACTTCATCGCATTATATGCTCATTTCTCGCCGTTAGCCTCCTACTTGGTATAGACATCGGGGGCAAGCAACTTACGTGTGGGCTTGTAGACACAATAGGTGAACCTACTCAACCGCGATCACGGGGGCTGAAGCTGACGTGGAACTACCTAGGCAGCTATACCTTTGCAAAAACATTAGAGTACAAAGCAAAGCAAGGTCTTCAGTCTGGTAAAGACATTACGGTCATACCCCCAGCTGAGTATGAAGAACGGTTCGTGAATGCTCTAGATGGGTATTTTGTCGCTTGTCCTGGTGAGTATCACTCTTGTTCATGGCGTGGAGGTAATGAGGTGCTGATCATGGTCATAGACAAGTGGTCGAAACCATTGGATGAGAGTAGAACCCCGGGTAGTGCAGATCAACTGCCGAGTGTGTTGTAGAACACGGATTATGGGTATCAATTCTTTGCATGGGTCGTATTTACGCATTGGCAGCGTCGTAATTTATTGTATTACTGTATGTCATATGTCTTTATTCACATATCTTATCATCCATTGCTGGAGGTCGACAAAATGGTGGTGATCGTCGAGCGCATTCCTGTAGTGACACAAAGTTGGCATCCTCATAAACGCCAATCAGATGTATCTCTGTCTTTGACATAATTGGAGCGCCGTATGGTATCATTCGGTAGAAAGAGGAGAGGTACTGATAATGCTTGTTGGACTTAAAGTCGGTTAGAGTCTCGGCCCGGTGGTCGTGAGAAACTGCGCCGAACTGGGCGTTCTGCTGCTTGACTATCAATGTTACGGTACCTATTGATTACTCTGTGGCGCGAACGCCAAGGGGGGGGGAAATAAAAGGTTCATGGTGTGGGCGACCATTCTTCTCTTAGGTGCGCTTGAATTTCTCAGTTCCAGCAAAGCGAATAGTAGCGAATGGTTACACACCCATGTGATGTATCTTGAATTGAAGACTGGCCTTGGCAAGTCTCGCCTTGACAGATCCATGTCAACCATGCCGAAGGTTCAATTCACAATTTCACATCGTGGGGTAAACTCGCCGTGATAGCTGTGGAAAATATGTCATGTGAGTATTCGCTAACGCCAATCGCGGAACTTATTTCTCATTTCAAGTCATCCTCCCCTCCCCGCAGATGACCAGGTGCGGACGTTGGTGGTTGCATCAAATGGAGTTACTGGTGAACTCTTGGCCAGGTCCTGTCAGGCCCAGGTAGTCATGCTTGATGTCATACGGTGATTGGCTCTTTTTTTTTTCTTCTCACTGCCTTAAATATGAATGGAAGTATGTCAGAGCAATCAACGGAGCTGCTCTAGCACTTCACCGCCATGCTCACCTCCGTGGTGTTCCTTGCTAGCCTCCTTTCTCTTTGCGCTGCTGTGCCAACACCGGAGACTGAAAAGAGAGCCACACCGCTGGCTAACGTCATTTACAATTGTTATCAGTCAAACACGGTTGCGTTGACATTTGCAAGTGCCTGTCACCCACGGTCATATTCAATGGTTGCTAACGATACGTAGGATGATGGACCATGGGTTTACGCGTACGTGATATTAATGCATTGAGGCCTCTATTGTACGCGCCTGACACGGTGAGGTAGGTATGACGTCAGTAAGGCATTGGTCGCTGCTGGTGCGAAAGGCACATTCTTCATGAGTAAATCTACCTTCAACACCGACCTCTACGTTGCTAACAAACCGTCTAGATGGGAACAATTGTAAGCGTGATCACTATGAGCAAGTAATCCCGCCGCTGAACCCTCAGACGAATGCATTTACAATGCGGACGAAATAAAGCGCGTCCAGTATGTCTACAGTCATGGCCATCAAATCGGTGCCCATACTTGGAGTCATGCGGACTTGACGCAACTGTCATGGGATCAGAGTATGTTGAATTACCTTTTTTAATGACGTATGTCAAGCTGAGATGATGCTTTCAGTTCATGATCAAATGTGGCGAATTGAGGGTAAGCGTAAAATGACGCCGTTCATCAACACGGCTTATGGCTTATGGAATACATAGAGGCTATATTCCGTATCACTGGAGCATATGTGGCGTACATGAGGCCTCGTACGCTGAATTAAATCCTGTCATTGAATAACCCATTGACTACCTCGCTGTCCTCTGAACAGCTTACGGTAATTACAACGACCTCGTGAGGCAAGCTGCGTACGTCCGGGGGCAACAAGTTGTCATGTGGGACCTTGAGTAAGTGGCCTAGCTCTTGGGATTTCTGATGTACTGATTGCTAAAAGCTCTGGGGATTCGCTTGGGGCTTCAGTTGCGCAACAAGAGCAAACGTATAATAATGTCATAAGCCAACACCCGCAAAATATCTTAGCTCTCAATCACGAGACTTACGGTGCGAAATTGTTAAAATTTTTGCATCTCCTTCTAATTTGCTTACTTACAGAGACTACGGTGTAAGCATAATCTTCTCCCTTCTAGTTCCTCCTTACGTTTTGGCTACTCCCAGACACCAAACTCTGCCCTACATAATACAACGGCTTCAAGCGGCTGGCTATCGTCTTGTCACTCTTGCAGAATGCCTCGGAGAACAACCTTACCAGTATGTCGGGGCTCCCCAAACGTTCAATGTGCGTTGTTTTATCGACATCCTGGTGGATACTAACTCGAATGAAAACAAACCAGGCGTCTACCTGGCATTGTTAATTCGATCTGATATGGCTCATTCGGGATATCTCCCTTTATATCTGACACTTTCGAATATATCCAATTTCGTAGATGTTATTTAGCCCACCATGATTGGCCCTGAACTTTGAACCTTGTGGTCTTTCAATATTCTTGTGAGGTGTTACGTGTCCCACCTCATGACCATTGGGATGCAGCATCGACTCACAAAGCTCTTCACAGCCATTTGAAGCATAGGAGTGAGCGTTGACCAAGGCGCAACGGAATGCTTAACCGCTAAATAAGGATAGGAGAAGGTACCCGCATGAAAATGATAATCGATTGACTTTGGGTACCTTTTGAGTGCTCCCCCTGACACATGACCTGTCTATTAAGGGCGGCGGAGCTCGCGTCAAAGGTCAGGGGGAGTTAGACAAATTCAAAGTGAGTTGAATCCATGCATGTGTTGCAACGAATTGCTGCAGCTTGGGAGCGGGGGACACGCTCAGGCCTTGCCGTAGTATGAGCTCGCGATGCGAGGATATCAGCAGCGCCATAGATCCTTACAACTAGAGGATAAGGGGCATCCTCTCCTTCTCAGGAGTCGAAAAGATTTCCCTTGTGTTTCATCTTGGACGCCGGCACTAGAAAGACCCGCCTGAATCGGCGACGTCAAAACAAATGTGACACTGGCAGTAACGCGCCTCAGCGCCTCAGCTCTGTTGCTCCGTTATAACTCTGTTGGCACTGCGTTTATCTGAGCTCTCGGCGAAGTCTTGGCCTTGAACAGAACCTCAATTGAAATACTGGAGCTAAATCTTTCTCTCCCGCACCCCGACAACCAGGATATCCGGATGGCCGAGAAACAAATTTGTTTGGTAAAGGGTAGCCCTGCTTCTTCCGCCAGTACTCTGGTCCTCGGAAAGTCTAGACAAGGCAGCCATGTGCGGAATAGTAGAGATACAAATCTTCCTCAGCCCGACCCTTCTGCCGAACTTCCTTTTAATGGTTCCTCCGGTCCATATATGCGCACGTCAAGACTCTCAAGTCCCCTAGGATTCGCACCAGAGCATAGCATACAAGACTATCCACCTGAATCTTCATCTCCGTTGCTATCCTCTTCTTCATCTGCAGGTTATTCGCCTTGTTATTCTACCATCACACTCTCTGCAAGCGAATGTTTGTCCATGAATGCCGCTCAACCCATCGAGGGTGTTTCCGATGCCGAATTTGTCCATGAATCGTATCCGTCTTCTAATATATCCGGGCGTCCGTGGTTTATTTCCGGCGGTTCGGGTTCTGACATTACTTCAGACGAGTTCGCTAGGCGCCTACATAGCCGCCTGCTGGTCGTAGAGCGTGAGCGCGAATCGGAGGAGGAAGGTGAAGAAGAAGACTGCAATAGTCGCAGTTTGCAATTGGGTTCTATTTCTAATGATACAGAGCCGCCTCTGTGTCCTGTCTTTTACGCGAATGAGGGAGGTACCCCATCTAGCGAGTCGGACCTCGATCTTGATACTCCCTTCTTTGCTTCGCCGCCGCTGTCAGAGAATATTACACCTCCCAAGTTCCGAAAGAGACTTAGGGGTGCCGGCGCCGACCATGAAACTCTGAGTTCAATTTCTGCCTTCCAGTAGGTAACGTTGATATATCGATGGCGCGTTATTGATACACCGAGAATTAGGGGTCAACAAGTCCGAAAAGGGAATCGGAACGGAGGGAAGCCATCGTACAGAACTATCTGGCGCGCAGAATCGTTCCAGTTGATCCAAACCATGCGTGAGAAGGGAAAAGAAGAGTGGACGGAATATGTTCCTCCCTTAAAGCGGCAGAAAGCCAATAGTTATACTCACGTCCAGGAATACGCTTCGAAACCGGCTAGCCTACGCCGAGCTGCGTCCCTGAGATCTGAATATAAGTCTTCTCTGATTTTCATCTCACCCGAAGGCCAAGATTGGCCTCCAACTGAACCAGCAACCCCCATCTCTTCTAGCCATGGTTCTAGGCAACACTCGTTTGCGAAATTTGGGGTACCTATCATTGCACCTCCGCCGGACCATGTAGCCGCCTTACCTATCAACGCCGAAACTATGGCCAAACTCCGCGTTCGTCGCTTCTTGGAAAGAGAATCCGCGTGCAGGGAACTGGACGGATTGGGAACCCCTGATGCGCTTGACTGCCAGAACTCCAACGCTGTCCCACTGAAGCGCCAAGAGCGCGGCCCCAGCCCTGGAACCACGCACCAGGACTTGTGGGAAGATCTATTGGCTATTGGCCGGTTGCAGAGAGAAGACACTGTTGATTGGATCCTTAGTGTAAGAAGTCGAGAGAGCAGGTGACCTCGTTGATATGCATGATTCTTTCAGGTTTTACCACCAGACTCCAAAAGTCCTACCTCGATCCGCGCAAGTTCATTTAGCTCAGTTTCAACACATAGTTCTACCTCCGGTTGTTCGACGGATCTATATAAGGAACTGAAATTTTCGCCGGAGACACGTTTTCACGCCGCATATATCTTCCTCCGGTTTTTTCACTGTATCATGTCTGGCGGATCGGATTTGGAGCAAGGATTATTAAGTGATGAAATAGACCACCTACAAACGGTTAAGAAAACAGATAAAGCCGGATGTATAGCGAACGCACAAGAAAAAGGGAGGGAACTAATGATATGGGACATGACTGTTGGATCATTGGCTCTGAGCGTCAAGGTATTCTTCATTTTACCGGCAATATCGAGCGCTCTACGTGTGGCCTTAGTTTCATAGGGATGTTTTGGAACCTTTTTCTCCTGTCCTTGCATGGGAGTATCTAGAATTGGCTCCTCATCGACTGTCATTTGACGACTTGGAGGTTAATGCCCTCATGTCGGTCTAGCCCCCGCTCACAACGTCCATCAGGCTGCCCAACGTGACATTCTCTCAGCTTTGTCGTACAATCTCGGGGTGACACCACAGCCGCTCCTTGATAATCTATGGCTCGCTCTTCCGGAATTAAGGAAACTATTTGAATACGAGGGTGGTTGGAACTACGTACTGAAAGAGACATGGCTTCATTTATTCGAGGCGATTTTAGGCAAGTGAGATGACCGTAAAGATCATATTTCTCTCTACGTTTCGTACTAGAACCGGATATTCTGCGATTTCCTTTAACGCAAATCACGGTCGCATGTTTAGTAGAAGGCATGCTCTTGGCACTGGCCCACCGACGTGACTATGGGTTGACGTGGCGCAAGTCGATTGCGAAAGCAAGGAAGAAAGTCAAGGACTGTACTAGAGCTAGAGGGCAGAGACGCACGGCCAGGAAGATTGGTGAAGACGCCCAGGGCGTCGTTCATGACATACAGGCTTTGACGGTGATGTCAGATGTGAGTGTCTAATAGAGAATGGTTTTTCGGAACGTAAGACGCTGCAGGTGCAACTTCAGGAAGCTAGAACATGGCTGTTCCGGACAAGATGAAATCCTAGACTGAGTTTGCAAACAGGGTCAATACGCGTCTGATGATTGTAGCATTTAGAATTACATTATATTTCACCATTTTCTAATGTATGCTGTCTCGTGAATCGTCTGAAGTTGTGTCATATCTAGGCCTGTCTGGACAGCTATGGTGTACGAGTGGGCCCAACATGTCGTGCTAGAACGTTGGAGAACTGGGGAAATATAGGAAGGCTCGGCTAACACGATCCTGCGGGATGCAACACGTTCTCGATGTATAAAAAATCTAGCTAACAAGATTTGGCGCTATCTGAGACCATACCCCACGACGGACTTTCCACTGGAAGCTTAAGCTCAAGGACTCGGAATATGCACTTGACCATGTTATTATTTGGGGTGGCCGCTCAGCTAACGGAGGTCGGCGGCGGTCAAATTGAGGTAATACGAAAACCAAGCGCTAAGCATTCGAGTACAAGGAAAATCAAAATCATAAACGACAGAGCAGTTCACCATACGCAGCGAGGATACAATTACAAACGTCCGTTCCAGGGCTGCACGAAGAAAACCAATTTCAAATTTCGGGCCAATCGCCTCCAAAAAAAACGCCTTTTTTATAATCTTGTCAGCCTCTATCTCGTTTACACTGTCCATGTTCGGAGCCGCAGTGCGGCATGTGCGAAACCAGATGACACCATCATGGTAATTCTTTCCTTCGGGGATGTGCACTGAAAGAATTGTCAGTGGTGATCCAAGCATATAAGGGGAGGACGAACATCCCAAAAGTGGTGTTTTTTTTTGTATATCATGGGGAAGATCGAGCCACCATTCATCTATATCCACTATAAGAGCTAGGGTGGAATCTTCGTCCTCTCGTGCTCCCGTTTCATGACGAAAAGTTGAATATGATCTTGCTGCACGAAATATCCGGTATCGAAAACTGGCATTGTAGATGGGAAATGAGGCGTGGGCTTTGAGACAGCTGACCGCACTCGTGGTCGTTATCGTGGAGATCGTTTGTCTTTGTTTAGGGTATCAACTGCATCAATGTCCACACCGAGGATGAAGGCCCTCAAAGAGTCGAGGTCTGCTTGTTCCATGCCTGCCATATCCCACAATTCTCGAAGAAGAGCCTGAGGCTTCACGAGAAATTTATCGGGAGGAATTTTGAGAGAAAGGTAGGCATTGAGTGAGCCGTACTGATGAAATTGTATTTTGGGTTGCTTGTAGTGCCAGTGTTTATTTGTACCTGTATACCTCTTCCGATGAACCATGTGGCTGTGTACCCTCGCCGCCTTCCACGACCTACAACATGTCCTATTTCCTACCACATCTTCCATCTGGCTGGCACGTCGACGAAGCCATCAAGTCTGAGGAGGATCGTGTGGTTGTCATTCGTTTCGGTCACGACTGGGACCAACAATGTATGGTGATGGACGAAACTCTCTATAGCATTGCGGAGAAAGTACAGAACTTTGCTGTCATCTACCTTGTGGATATCACGGATGTGCCAGATTTCAATAAAGTGCGCTAATTTTCTAGAATAAATCTTGGATGCGAGACTGATATGTTTGCGATAGATGTATGAGTTGTATGATCCTTGCACTGTCATGTTCTTCTATCGGTACGTCCGATGACTCAGGTTTTTTTGGTTAAAGATGTTCACACTATGCAGGAATAAACATATAATGATCGATCTCGGGACTGGTAACAACAATAAGATGTGAGTTGGATGTTGAGCGCTGTCCCCTCATATTCCTCATATATATGTTGTAGAAACTGGGCGATGGACAATAAACAAGAGGTGAGTAGACTTCCGTCTATCATGTATGACAGATACTGATTTAGCTCAGTTAATCGACGTCATCGAGACAGTATATCGGGGCGCCTCCAAGGGTCGTGGGCTTGTCGTCTCTCCAAGAGGTGTTTTTTGCGCATTTTGTTACAAGAACTTCTTATTGATGCTATCCCACCAGATTATTCAACACGTTACAGGTACTAGATGGAAGAATATCAAGTTTCATTTACGTATGTACATACACCGTTCATGTTTCTTTCAATGAAATACAACTATTATACACGCATTGAGCAGGCCACCATTTAAGACGACGGCAAGGGGCGAATACCAACCTCAGGCCTGGGAAATAGTGTCATGCAAACCCTTGATAGAAGGAGAGAAGAAGTATTCTCCTCCGCGTGGGACTACCCATTCTGCAGGTAGTGGAAGGGTCGGCGTTGGGTTATCAGGATCGGTACCGCTCAAACCGACAGTGCTCCTAGTCGGGCCTTGACCAATGATGGCGTCAGTTCTAAGGAGCTTTTAGCTACTTTCCATCCCTCCCCCCCCAAGCAAATGAACCTACCCAGGTTTTTGAGGTGTATTGAAAGGGAAGTTGGGATTGTTTGCCCAGACTGCGCGGATGTCAATCATCCTCCCAGGTAATACCGCTTATGAGACTTACGGGTCTGGATGAATCGGAAACCTTGGGAAATGGCGCTCTGATATGAGTGGAATATCAGACCGCGGTTCTCGATAGTCCTGTTTTGTTTATTCTCTTCCACTGTTACCTCAGGTCCGAATTGAATTCCACGACGCAGTATTCTATGAGGTTCAACGGCCGGGAAGCCGAGATCGTCACGAGGGTTGGTTTTGCGAGTGTGTGCAGCGAACGGGCAGATCTTCTGAGTGGAAAGTTCGGCAGCGTAGGCGAAATTGTTGTTCCTGTTCATCCAACAATAAGGTTCGATACAAAATACCGTTTATCACATGACGTACTTTTCAGCGTTGGCTGCTAAAATAGGGTCATCCTCAAAGGGACGGAGGTCAATCGGAGCACCTAGAAAACAGTAGGTAATGATTCGCCTATCATCAAGTTCGTCTTACCGCTTGGCCAACGAC
This sequence comes from Amanita jacksonii TRTC168611, assembly GCA_000497225.1. Classification (NCBI taxonomy): domain Eukaryota; kingdom Fungi; phylum Basidiomycota; class Agaricomycetes; order Agaricales; family Amanitaceae; genus Amanita; species Amanita jacksonii. The sequence continues at coordinate 8,950 of AYNK01000807.1, read as the reverse complement.
CGACGAGACGTGCACCGAGCAAATCGCTACCGTCTTTTGGAGACAAGCCAGGCATATCAATCGGATGATCCGTCAAGAATTTATGGAACTCGGGCACAAGTTGGGATAAGTAGCGGAATACGAGGCAACTTCCGTCAACCATCCAAGGATCACGATCGGCAACGGGATCGCCTTGCCTTCCGACGAGTATGACTCCGGGGCGAACAGGAGGAGGCCCAGGAAGAGGATTATTATCGAAGCCGATGACAGCTGGGTTCGAGATTCCATCCAAGAAACCGAAACTGTAGCATGATTTCAGTTTTTTTTTTTTTTCTGGATTCGATAATGAAATCCGCTCACTGCTCATGGCCAGCATTCTTACCTGGCCTCACATCTCCAGTGATGGAGGTGACGATCGTGATAGTAGGTACAGGTCCCGGTACGCCAAAAAAGTTCAAGATTTCGCGTTTCTTTTCATCAACAGTCTCGTGGCGATCGCCTGTGAAGACAATTATGCCGTGTATCTGTTTCTTGAACTCAGGCAGCCAGTTAGGTTGGAACGTCGGTCCAGTACCGGTACCAGGGTCGCCGAGACCCTCAGAATCCGCAAGCTGCCCTTGGAGGAAGGGCGGGGGTGGGTTCGGTCCAGGTGGCTTGTCATTCAATTTACTATCGTCGATGCCCATCTAACACGGATGATTAACCGCAGGGACCCAGGCGTTCTACAGCAACAGACCTTGACAAATCCAAAGTGTGAAAAAGCAATGTTTACACCCGATAACTTGAGCAGTCCTGGATAGCCGTGTTCCTTGTGCCTCCGGATGGCGTCTTTATCTTTCTGTACTTGTTCCACAGTCGTAATGGAAGGGATCAATCTACGAAGTTGCCTCCTGAACTCTGCAGGACTGTCAATCTGGAAGAACACATTTGTCTGAGTCTTCTTGGGTAAGCCGCCGCTAAACGACGAGAAGGATATGATTAGAATGTTTGAAACTGTAGAACACGACGAACAGAATATCGCCTTGGATGTTCTTCAAATCCAATGGTGGAGAGGACATGTTAGTGACGAGAATGCTGGACGAGCGAAGTTACTAGCATTTTATACCAGGCTGTTCGTATCTCCATACTTGGCACATACAATTATTCTACTTGCGTCAATCTAGAAATGGTGAACCGCCCAGCCTTGCCAAGAGTTGCGCCCATTATAGGAGGTTCTTATTTTGCCCAAGGTGCCTGGCGCGCACTGCCTCCGTGGAACGCCGCTTACCTAGCTGTCAGTTAAACTTCTGCCAACTCGTTCCATTTCTGTCAGGGCGCTGACAAGAGATCACGATTGAACGAATGTGGTTATAATGATCGACACTCAGGTACTCAGGGACTGGTACTACAACTTTGAATACTCTGGGATAGATAATGAGCGAGAGATGAACTGCGCTCTTCATTTGGCGTTGACATGGCTCGTCGATATTATTGAGGCTGTAAAGACTCGGTATAATCTCGGACCTCCATGGAATCTTTTCGGGTTTGGGCATTTCCGGGGGATAGTATGGGAAAAACTAACATACTACTTACGCAGCTACTGACCTATACAAGATAGGCGAAATCATATATAGTCAGATGGTTTATCACGGTGGCGGCTGCTCCGACCCTATGGCAGGGACAGTATGTCAGGATGTTTCAAAAAGATGTGTTCTGTATGCAACCTCTATTGAGGCAGCTACGAGTCTGGCGGTGTAGTTAACTCAAGTCAAAGTGACTGCATTCGCGTATGTGTATACATAGTTACATGTTTCAAACAATTACGACCTAGTCCATTTCAATTCAAGCAGTGTACGATCTTAATCAAACTCAGGCCAAGGAAATGGTGCCTTGAAGACCCTTGATAGAAGGAGAGAAGAAGTATTCTCCACCACGTGGGATGACCCATTCTGCTGGAAGCTTGAGTGTTTTCGATGGGGTGTCCGGGTCAGTGCCGCTTAAACCAACCGTTGCCCTCGTCGGTCCTTGACCAATGATGGCATCGAGCCTAAGGATGAAGTTTCAGCATTTTGATACCCTGAAGCCAGTAGATCCTTACCCAGGTTGATCGGGAGTCGTTTCCGTGAAGGGGAAAGTGGGGTTGTTCGCCCAGACTGCACCAAGGTATTAGTTGTTGTCTTCCGGCTGAAGACTAGAGATAAGACGTACAAATCTGAATGAATCTGAACCCTTGGGAAATGGCGCTCTGATATGAATGGAATAACAGTCCACGATTTTCGATGGTCTTGTTCTGCTTAATCTCATCCGGCGTCAGTTCGGGTCCAAATTGAATTCCACGACGCAAAATTCTGTGAGGTTCAACGGCGGGGAAGCCGAGATCATCACGGGGGTTAGTCTTGCGAGTGTGTGCAGCAAATGGGCAGATCTTCTGAGTGGAAAGTTCTGCAGCATATGCGAAATTGTTATTCCTATTCGTTGAATAAAGAAGTTATATTCATGATTCAGCATCGTTTATCACAAATGACGTACTTCTGAGCATCGGCAGCCAAAGTTGGGTCGTCCTCGAAGGGCCTCAAGTCGATCGGAGCACCTGGAAACAACTAAGTAATCTTCATGCTGTTTTTATAATGTCGCCTTACCGCTCTCCCAGCGCCCAACGAGGCGGGCGCCAAGCAAATCGCTGCCTTCTTGTGGAGACAAACCGGGCATGTTGACCGGATTGTTATTCAAGAATTTGTGGAACTCGGGCACAAGTTGGAATAAGAAGCGGAATGCAAGGCAACTTCCGTCAACCATCCAGGGATCACGTTTGGCAACAGGGTCACCATCCCTTCCAACGAGTATGACTCCAGGACGGACGGGAGGGGGGCCGGGAAGGGGTTTATTATCGAAGCCAGTGACAGCTGGGTTTGAGATTCCGTCCAGGAAGCCAAAGCTAGAACGTAATCTCAGATGTCCGTTGGGTCTACCAGTGCATCCTAGACTTACTGTTCATGACCAGCCTCCTTGCCTGGTCTTACATCTCCAGTAATGGAAGTGACGATAGTGATCGAAGGCTTGGGTCCTGGTATACCGAAGATTTTCAAGACTTGAGCTTTCTTTTGATCAGCCCTGTCGTGGTTGTCTCCCGTAAAGACAAATATGCCGTGTAACTGTTTCTTGAACTCTGGCAGCCAGTTGGGTTGGAAGGTATTTCCAGAGCCAGTGCCAGGGTCGCCAAGGCTTTGCGAGTCCGCAAGCTGTCCTTGGAGGAAAGGTGCGGGTGAGCCCGCAGGTGCTGGCGGTGGTGGCGCGTCACCCAGTTTACTATCGTCGATGCCCATCTAATACGGGTGGTTAGCCACAGTGATCGGATACTTCCAGATTAACGAACCTTGACGAATCCAAAGTGCGAGAATGCACAGTTCACACCTGAGATCGGGACCAGTCCGGGATTCTTTTGATTCTTGTGGTCGTTGATAGCATCTCTATCCTTCTGTGCTTGTGCCGCAGTCGTTATGAGAGGGATAAATGTACGAAGTTGCTTCCTGAACGCAGTAGCATCGAGAATCTGGAAGAAGACGTTGGTCTGTGTCTTCTTAGGGAGACCACCACTGAATGACGAAAGGCATGACGTTAGCGGACTCTCGTTTGGAACCAAAGGAAACGACGAACAGAATGTCGCCTTGGATGTTATTCAAATCCAACGGCGAAGTAGACATGATAGTATAGAGAGGATGTTCAGATGAGTAGTTGCTTGTTAGGGAGTGAAGTTGAAGGCCTTTTATATCGAAATATCTAAAACCACATACGTGTCGTGATATCGCCTACACCAAACAACAATGATGCGCTAAATGACCGCATGAGCCAGCGGCGTAGCAGCCTGTCAACTAAGCTCCGTTTGACGACATCTTGTTTCGTCGTGCCGCCCATAATAGATAAATCATTGTCTTTTCTTAGGCAAAGTGCCCTATCTGTCATTGCCCGTGCGTTGCTGTAAAGGTACGCATCTTGGAGTTTTCACAAGGCCGCGCTTGGCCATCTTGGGAAAGGACAACTGGGGAAAAAGATTGATGTCCGGCCAAGCACCATCCGGTTGTCTATTATATAATAAGTCCGCCGAAGATGGCATTTACGCTAGCGTGCACAGGATGGTATTAGCACCGAAAGGTACGCGAGGGCTCAAAGATGGCTGTGAGCGGACGGCGATGGGTATCCACCTTGGTTGTTGTGGTATTAGCTGACATATAAATCACTCATAATTGGCTGCTTAAAGCTTCCATTCCGGGTGGATATACATCTGATCGTAAACTCCGCGCTAAGAGGACGGTGTCTTTTGGTCATCACGGTAATTGGGAGGCTGTAATGTAGGAGCCCATATCTGTATGAATTGACTCAGTCTTGGCAACCTATTTCTCGCACTCCACCACTACTTTGTGGGGTCCATAACGTCTATTCCCATAACCTCCGCTGCGCAACGCAACATTAGGTACGTCAGAGTTCGACCAACCTAAAATTTGACCACCCACCTTCAATCTGTTTAATTGGGCCAGTAAACCACTTTCTCGCGCTTACTAGCCAGAAGCCAGCGCTGTAGATCACCACGATCCCAACTGCCACTATGGAATAGTTGAACGTCTGGGAGCTCACAGGCTGTAATACATGGAACCGTCAATCAACAGTTCTGTTAAGAGTTGTCAATGGCAGATCGCAACATACGTTGATTTGGGGTAATATGAAGACAATAGTGATAAAACTGATCCAGGCCACGGCACCGATAGCTACGGGAATGGAAAACCGCCCCAAGTGGAAGGGACCCCGCACAAACTGCTTTCGATTAATCACACGCAGCAAAATAGGAATACCTGTCCCAGGCTATGGTCTGCTGTTACATCAAATAAACGGCGTCTACGCACCGTAAGATATATATAACCCTATTGTTGCGATGGATGTCGCGGCAGAGAATGCTACGGAACTCCCAAGACTGGGAAGGCCGAGAATGAAACTAAGAGTGCAAGCGAGCCAGACTTTTTGATTAATTATCAATGAGCCGTCGACATGCATGCATCGGTGATGGCTATCACACCTGTCCGAATAGGCGATCTCCACTTCCTGCTCACTTTGTTGAAAAAGGTATGACCGGGAATCCCGCCATCGCGTGCAAAAGCATACATCATCCGTGAATTTGAGGTAACAGAGAATGTACTTTGAAATTCTGAGCATTAGAGATGATTAACACCGAGGTTTCCTGGTCTACTTGCCCGCAAAAATACATAGCGCCGATAATGATGACCTGTCATGTGGTGATGATTAATAACTCCATTTTCGGAAATGGTGGACTACCATAAGGACGATGGCGCCATCTTCGCCAACTGTATCCAAAAAAATCTGAGCAACAGGCTGCCCCGTTTTTGAGGATGTGGTGGCCGCTAGATCCTGTATTGAAAAAAGCAAGCCGAGGATCAGGAACCATCCAAGCACGGCAGAAACTCCGATAGCCATCACGATTCCGATGCTTCCTGACATGGCTGCATTACGGGTTTCTTCTGTCATCTATCTTTATTTAAGTATAACGGAAGGGGAAGAATGGGTGTGCGGCTCACGTGGGCGCTGGCATCGAAGCCTTGGTCGTAAGAGTAAGCTGATTTGGAACTATGTCATGCAATCAAAAGATTACCTGTCAAGGTATACTAGATGGGGTGAGTCACGCGTATGAATACCCGGGGTAGGGACCAGAACTGAGAGCCATTTACCTGAGCCATTAATATCTATGCGGTGGGGGTGGAAGATTGTTTTTCCTTAGGCAAGTTTGTGGAAGACTAGTCGCTCGTTGACTCACCCCAATAATCACAACATACGCTGAAGATGCTCGAACTCCCCAGCCTTCGCCTCCAACCCCCGTGCCATCAACGTACGTGCGAAACACGAAATCAGCAGACTGATGGTGGGGTGCCTTGACCAAAGTCGCGATCACGAGTGCCACTGTGCCTAAGGCGTGCCACCAAATCGAGATGTTATTCAAATAGTGAAGGATGCGAACACCAAACGTGTTCATAAGGCCTGGGCGGTGTGTAAGCCGTCATATCTCCACCTGTAAGTTGTGGGTGATTGTGGACCTTGGCTAACCAAAACCGCAGCATATATCCCTGTGCAAGCTTGTGAATACGACCGAAATGTCCAGTGCATACGGATTACCAATCGTGGTCTTTGGAGTGGGCGAGAAGTTTGACTTTAGTGTGGACGTGGTTGAAATAAAGTTCGCACATGCGAAACTGGATGACTCTCATTGGACGCGCGAACACAAAAAATCAACAAACGTCACGCTTACCTGATACCGGTAGTAACTGCTACCTGGCCAAGCAAGTTAAACCAACCTGTTGATTCGGTCAGCCATATTCAGACACGAAATGAAGGGCTTGTCCCTGTTATCCACGAGGCCAACGGGGCTTGTTTTCGAGTGGTAAGCATAGCTGCCCAGAAGTATGGGCCGCCGGAAGTTGGATGAGCGCTGAGCGGGATTCATTAGGAAGTCGGACCGAGAGGCTTCAATAATGACATACCTGCAGATTTCTGATGGAGTGGCGTTAGAATGATGGCTTCACCTTGGAAAAAGTCGAGCTTACCGGCCATGGCAAGACCAACCAACATCGTGAAACAAGCTTAGGTCCATTTAGGCTTGCTTCTCCCGGATGCCAAGACCCATCGACAACTCACCGACCACAATCCAACTCCATGTCATCACCGCCGGACCGCCGGTGTTCTAGTCATGATGGAAGCTAGTATTTCACGTATCGCGCTAACGGATCAAATGAAACGCACCAGGCCAAACAAGAACAAGGACGGAATGCCAGTGGGGATAGAAATGATGGAAAAGGATACCTCATGTGCCAGATCAGTCGGATTGTTCGGATATAAGAAATATGGGCGGGGCCAACTCACCCCAAAGTTCTAAGGAATTGGCGTTTCAATGAAGAAAACATGATGGGTCATAGATGGGCGGCTTGTAACGGCAGACTGAGAACAATTACCTGCAAAAGTCCCAAGTCACGCCTTCCATAAACACACATTCAGCAACAGGGCCAGGTAAGAATAAGAACACTACTTTAATTCCTGCTTGTAACCCATACGAGCCAGTTCAGCTTCGTCGCCCTCCAGCTTTGTCGGCACCGAAACATTGGTACCGCTCTCTAGCTTCAACGGGGTGTCGTTCACATTCATCATGTGAGTCCGGGTGCGATATCGGCGAAGTATTTTCCTGGCTTCCGAACAAGGGAAGAAAGGATGGGATGCGAATTACGGTTGCCTAAGAATAAAATCGTTATCTTTGAATCCCACACCATCGGCAGAAGTTGATTTAGAGTTGGTGCGCCCTGAAGTTAATCGGAGCTATTATGATGTTCCCACACGGACAATATACATCCAAGGCTACAACATCTTCGTTGTTTGAATTCACCTGGGGAAAACCAATTACGCCAAGCGCAAAAGACAAACTTTCAACCCAATGACTCGTTCCTCATCAAGCCATGAATGCCTTGTACCCTTCATTAACAGTGCGGCGCCCGGCACGATAAGGAAGGCTCGGCTTGATGGGATATTTGAATGGTGAGTTGACTGTGAGAACCGGGTAATCGGGTTTATACTGTAGCCGAGGACCTAAAATCCCGAATTTGCATTATGTGACCAACACGAAATTCCGGCGGGCGGACAACGCGTGCGCCGTGAGCGTATCTGACATAGTCACGGCATGTTAGTAAGGTGATATCAATGAAAAGGTATTCTCCTACCAGAGCCAGTGGGTCATGTATCTAACAGTACAGTTACCCGGGCCCCTTTTTTCCCAGGGTACATACACAACTCTGGGGGGCTCGGGAGCCTCAGCCCACCGGTCAATGTACCTTTGGAGGGTCTTGTTATGCAGATAAAAGAAGTAAAGGGCACTGTTGCCAAATGGAACGCTCCTATCTTGATAAGCTGCAGAAATGACTTGAATTCGGGAGTCTGGTCCGGTGCTGAAGATGGTGCCTTGTGGCGGACAGGCCAAAAACGGGCCAGAGTGAGAGGACATGTGGGTCACCACATGTTTGTCCTTTAAAGGTGGCATCTGCAGGGTTGCTACATGTACAGGATGAGATACGAAAAGCTGAAAAGTAGTATAGCGCCTTCATCCTCATTCGTGGTGACCAGTGACCACGAAAGGCCTCTCCTAAATCCTGATTAATCATTACAAGTAAGAGAATACACACGCATAGGAACTCCCCACGTTCCCAATTCAGTCCTCTCAGCATGTCGGATGAAGACATTTGTGCTGAACCCACGCCTTTGGCCAAAGATAAGCCATCACGACCATCGCACCGACCGATCATGTAACCAGAACTCGAAACTCTCGTAAATGAGTGAGCCCCAAAGCTTCGCCGAGCCCTACTATTACTAATATCACTCAAACGTTCAGCAGCTGTATACATGCGACGTAGTAACAAGTTTAATTGGTAGGAGCAATTAAGCTATTGTAATGGTAATAATAAAAAATCATGATCAACGTTAAACCTGCCTGGCGAGAACTGGCCAATGAATAATGGTGAAGTTTCGCCAGCGACAGGATCGTTGGCCTGAATTCCGACCCAGGTCAAGCTTCAGAAGGCGTGGCGAATCCCGCCAGACCTGGAAAGGGTTGGCCCGTCATCTGACTTTTTGTAGATATCAACAAGCCCCTTGTACATCTACAGTAACGGCTTTCTTCCAGGCCAGATCGCAATGTTTCTATTTCTCGACAACTCCCCAAGATCCTCTATGAAACTTGACTCGCGGCCGCAAGCCCTAACAAAACTATATCAACATCATATCACAACTTGAAGTAGCATTTACAACTGATGTTATCCGATACAGCATATGAATCTACTGGGACTGGGGGAAGTCGCTACGGGCATCATCCGGCCGATTCATGAAGCCAGCGTTAGCTGCACTTGTCGCTAGGATGTACTGTCGCAGATGATTGTGTCCAGCTTCTGTTCCCAAT
>AYNK01002397.1:0-14665 GCA_000497225.1 Amanita jacksonii TRTC168611 | reverse complement strand
GAAAGAGAGTGGATGTGTGTTCAATGAATTGGGGAGATTGAAGAATTAGTAGGAAGAATGGAGTGATTGTCAGGACAGGTGGGGATTGGGCAGATTCATTGTGTTGGTTAGCATGGATCTGGGCATTGAGATGGTGGCTTTCAGGTGATGTGGAGCTCCCGCAGGGAGCGACTGTTTCAGCTGGCCATTGGCCAGATGAAGTCTCTTGGTTGGTGTGGAGCTCCTGCAGGGAGTGACTGCTTCAGCTGGCCAATGGCCAGATGAAGACTCTTGATTGGTGTGGAGCTCCCGCAGGGAGCGACTGCTTCAGCTGGCCATGGCCAGCTGAAGCCTCTCGGTTGGTGTGGAGCTCCCGAAGGGAGCGACTTCCTCCTGGCCGAAGGCCAGGCGAGTCTGAAAGACTCGTTCGGTAAATGCTATCATAACTGCAAGATGACGCACTGTCACGTCCGCAGCTACTGTGCCGGAACCAAGAGGCATTTCGTTAGGTTCGCACTTTGCGTCCGGTAAGTGAAAGGTAACGCGTTCATCGAGCCCTTCATCATCTGCGGTGACCCCCATTTCATCGCTCGCATCCTCTGGCATGAATCGAGACTTGTAGTAATCGGTCGCATCTCCAAGTCGCCGCTTACATATGTCAGCGTCATCTGGCCACGTAATTTTGTGTGGGTCATTGATGTACAACTGGAGCCCATACCAGCGCCGTTGAATGAGAACATAAGGTGTCCTGATGGCGTGAACTGTGTTCTTCATCATGATACGAGCTGGGATCGTCATCATGTCGTATGGAGGCTCATTGGAAGGTGGCTTGAGCTCCTGGATTACGGTCTCAGTCGCCTTCATGAATTTGGCCACGCTGAGGCCTGTCTTGATCTCGAGCTCGAAATTCCGTTGGCCACGGGATATCTTAATCGTTAGCACATCACCTTTGCAGTTCCATTCTATGTCCTTTCTAGTTCCTGGCTGTATAACCAGTGCATCCCACTCCCGAGAGACTTGTTTCTGCCCATTGGTAGCAGGTGATAATAGTACGAGTCGATTCGTTAGGCTACCCATCGGCTTCTTCAACGTAAAGAATCTCCGAAGACGGGGCACTGAATGAAGAAAATGGGAGAAAACGATGGGCGGTAGAACATCGAATTTGGATGTCGAAAGACAATCTAACGCCACCCACAATCCCGCGAGCAGAGTGAGTGACCCAGGCGGCCAACCTCCCAGATTTGCAATAGGTTGTTGTGCATGAACGATGTCGACCAGAAGAAAGATTATTAACAAACTCGCGGAAACAGCGGTATAGGGCAGCGGAGGCATGGGGAAGAATGATGAGGACTCCGAGAGATCCTTGAAGTATATATTGCAATGCGGCCTCAGCGAGGCGGTGGGCATGTGTTACTGATTGCCTCTAAGGACCCAACATCGTCATATTTCTTCCCACTTGTATGTTTTAAACGAGGGATAACGACATAGCACCGTTGAAGCTATCAGTTGGTTGAGCGCCGGGGGCTAGGGATGGTTGTATTATCCCTTCGACCGCCAACAGGACCGCCGATATCATCATGATAGGCTTCGGTTTGGCAGCAACGACATAGATCACAGGACCTGACAAATGAACCAAGAGAAAATGAATGTACCTGATATCGCGGAACCATTCCCTTTTATGAGGGATGAAGCGATGAAGCAATGAAGAATGCTGAAGGCCAGGTGAAGACATTGATTGCCATAGAAGGAAGGCAGCGCCCTCAGCTGGCGACCGGCCCCCCTGGCCCAAACGGGTTTTAGCTTTTCTTAAGCCTCCACCATCGATCTCCTCCATCATAACGATCCGGGGAAATTATGGCAGTTAAGACCTATACTTGGATAACTCTGTGGTTTTTAGTGACTGCACCAGTTGTCCTTTGGGATGCAGGATATTGCTTCATGCGGTGTGTTTTTTTCCCCCGCCTTGTACGGTTGCCTCCAACATGAGCGTTAATACATCGCGATCTTCCCTTCAGGCCTCGTTCTATGAGGGTATAACTATTCTTGCAAGACAGGTGTAGTGATCTCATTGCGCCCATTATCTAGGGAGGCGACCTTCACTGGATTTGGAAACCATACTCAATATACCAAGACGTATGGGCGATCTTTCTGCCTTCACGATCATTTTTATTAATAAGTTGTTCCCTAGGTTGACTACGCAAGTAGATTTTGCGCTTTTTTCAACAGAGTTCGCTTGATACCCCCGGCGCTTAGGTGTACGGACTACCAGCACTACAGAGAGGAGACGGTTTTACCAATGCCCAAGGTCAGTCACCGTACCTCTCCAACGTTTCATCGCAAGCGCTTATACACCATAGCGCTTCTCAATATCTTCGAGACTTTCTTGAACATTACCTACCTATACCTCGCCCACAAATCTCAATGGCCCGGCGCACCCTTGATCGGCTTCACTTCTGCCGTATTGACTCTCGGCAAGACCGCCTTGTACTTTTTCCAAGAGTACTTCTGCGGATACTGTTCCGTCGGTCACAACCCTCTTGATAAATTGATCATTTATTACATTATACCTGATGGGTTAGTTTTTTTCTTCTTTTCTTTTTCGGGCTTCAAGGCTCTCCTGATCAAAATTGGTTTAATCTTTTGTGTAGGTTATGGGTTTTGGTGCCTTTCCTGATTACAAGGCGTCTGGGGAAAGATATCGCAAGCTCTATCGTAAAAGCATCCGGGGCTCCTCAGGCTGCAGCGGCGGCAAAGAAGAAGTAACAAAAGGTTTGGAGGTGTCTAGTAATCTTACAGCTACTTTTTATGTATTCGGGTGAATGTAACGTGGTTGAATGCCGCACCGGCGCGATTTTTGATTCTCGTGACCCTTATTTTTGCTCATCCGCTACCAATGATTCGCGACTCGATCACTTGGCTTCAAACTCTTTTCCCCGTCCTTTAGTCTACCTGGGTGTAACTGCCCTCGCGACCCTTGCAACGCTCATAGAACTTTGATCTAATTCAAAAATTAGAGTCGTTAAATGAGAATCCATGTACGCCCTCTAACCGCAAGTGCAAAGAGACGCGCAACTAACAAAATTATGATTTTCACAGGCCAAGATCCAACCCACCCTACCTGGCAAAGGCCCCATCCTCCGTGAAGGCAACTCAGCAACAGTCCGAACAACAGGCGGAATCTAGTGATAGCGAGGATCCTGAAAACATGTTCAGACCCTCTCCTACTCCAGAGGAGACATTCAGCGATGCGGAGGGCGCCAACTCTGATGGCGAGTGGCCCCTGGACATCGTTGGGGAGGAAGTAGATCACTTTGGTCAAATAAAGTGAGTAATGTTTGTTTTGGATGTATGACCTAAATCGTTGATTCCTACTTAGATACGAGGTATGACTACTTGCTGAATACACCGGATTTATAACGAATATAAACGTCGACTAAGGTCAAATGGGAAACCTGGAAACGAGCAGACGGAACTAATACAACATGGGACAACTCACTCATTCCCGCAAGTCTGATCCGCAGATGGGAAAATAATCAGAAGCGGCGCCGTCTGGCTAAAGCTAAGGAGCCAGGCGTCAAAATCCCTACATCATACGACGTGACAGATATGCTTACGCATTCACGTCATGAAGCTGTCGAGGAAAAGGGACGACAATTGGGACATGTTTCGCTCTGGGAGATGATATCGCGGAGATGGGAAGCTCAACACGAAAACCAAGTATGTAAACAATTGTCCTGGCTTGAATTTAGAAATTGAACTATCTCAACACCAGGCCTTGGGTGTCCCTGGCCGGCGTCTCCGCGAGAGGAGGAATGGTTGCAACAGTTCCCCTGGCGCTGGACCAGCCAGCAACTACATAGATGCCCGACCTACCAGTGACCAACAAGACTACGAAAAAACTACCACTCTTCCCTACTCCAATGCCAAGGAAGCACCCCTTCCTCCAATTTTATCCACTTCGGATGCTACTTGTTCTCCCCGCCGAAAACGCACCGCCGAACAACTTGAGGCTGCTAGTGAGCCTGAAGTCGAGGGAGCTCCCCCGCACAAACGCCGTCAACGTGTGCATAAATCTATGGTACAAGATGATTTTGACATTCAAGCACCCGTTCCTCATCCATTCCCACCCTTTCTCTCATTTGTCCATTACCGCATGCTCAGGGGCACTGATCAACTGGCCAAGTGGATCTCTGCGGCTTCAGAAGCTGGCCTCCTTGAATCTCCAGCAAGTACTTTATTTCTTCCCTCCTTGGACTATTCTTGACTTCCTTGTTGTAGTGCGCTCGTTGTTGGCAATCTTCTGCAACTCAACTTTGCATCCCCGAGTCTCCCAACAGCTCTCGTTGCGTTGTATGCGTTACAAGTCATAAAAGTTGCAAGCCCGCACGGCCTTCTGAACGTCATACACCTTCTTCGTCGACTGTCATTTCCAAACAATGTTTACACGAAGAAGTAGTCGCTCCCACTATGCCTGGTAGTCACCCTCGGGCTCGCTCTGGGGAGCCATACCCTGCTCCAATTTCAACCCTTCCCATTCGTCAACAAGCCTTCTCACCACCTATCACCCCAGCAATTACGCATTCTGACGCATTCGCCAGCTTCTCACAAGTGCTCTCCGACTTTTCAATCACGCCCGGTGACCCATTTTCTGATCCACGTTACATGGAGATTTTCAAACGAGCGTTTGAAATTCACTTGATGCGCTTGTTTGGCCAGAGTATTCTAGATGCTGCCGATAATCAACACCAACTTTTGAAGGAGGACTGTCAACAGATGTTCCCTAACGTCTCAGCCTCGGGTATAATCCTCCTTCCCTTTTCATCTCTTCTTCTAACTGTCGTATAGACCCCATTCGTATACCCTCAATATCAACGTCACCGACAGTTTATTCCAGCCCTCACCCTAATTTGGCCAGTACCCCTCGCTCTCCGCCGCAATCGCAACGTCAAACACGGTCGCAAACCTGATGGTCGTGTCACACCAGTCCTCGCCTGTCTTCCCATATCTCTTGCCAGATTCGTCGCATTGTGACCCGACGTGATTACGCTACGACCAGTACTAGTCGATTTGAGCAGGCTTGTGTATTCATCCGTCTGTATCGCTTTCGTCGTCATCGTGAGCATGTGAGGGTCAGCGTGGTAAACTGTCGTTGCGAGAGCAAATGCTGATTGTATTCAACTGTGCTCTTAATATATTAATGACCTAATCGTGGTGATACACAAGTTAGTACTACTGTTACAAGGACGAACCCAAGGAAAGGGACGATCATAAGTACCCAAGTTGACAAGCCAAGTTGTTGCTAGGTAAAGCTAAGGCTCCCTGATTAACGTAACCACTTTATCAGACCTCGGAATAATTCTGCATTTGAATGGTACGGGTTGACTGGAAATTCGAGAGAAGTTCAGAAGACATCTTGGAGGTAGGAAATGAGTTCCTCACCTGACCGACCCAGCCCATTGGTCTGTGACTGGGATAGGCGGTTTTCCATTTTCCGTATAGGGCATAATGTTGAAGGTTGCAAGAACCATGGCGCACGTCAAAAAGATAGATGCATCTGCTAACAAACGCCCTGAAATATCACTTGGTCAAGGATTGCTAGAGGATCAATACATTCGGTATACCAGGGCATATCCTACCAAAGAGCTCATCAGCTTTTTCCACCCTTCAACATACTGGCAATCCTCTCACCTCCTTCCGAATCCGAATATTACATCTCGAGGATCTGATTCCGGTTCATGGGTTTCCGTCCTTATGAATCTGGCAGGATCAAAGTCGGTTTGGTTTCCGTATACTTCAGGATCCCTCGTCATGCACCTAAAGTACCGGCCTTGAGCGATCGTACTGATCCAAGCCAACCAATATCGCATACCAGGCATTGGCTAAAATTATGGAACCTTTGGGTATAAAATACCCATTGTGGACATCGTCTTCCAAAACCTGGTGACATATAGTTGGTGTTGCAACGTGCCAGCGGAATACTTCCGACACTAATGCGGAAACATATGGAAGGTTCTTGCGGTCCTCAGTCGCTGGTAACCGATCGCTTCCAATCACGGCAAAGATCTCTGCCTGTGCCTTTGCCTGCACCTTTGGGTAGAGCATCATTGCTTTGAAGAAAGCATAGATAATGGATACAGTCTATGCCATCTTTAGTGACATAGCTATCCGGTGCATTTCGACGCTCACAGTATCGGCAGCACCAGACATGAAAGATTGAGCTACCCATTTGATATCATAAATATCCTCTTGTGACATCTTCGATTTGTCTTTCAACAGCTCATGGACAACGGAAGCCCCAGCAGTTCCCTTTGTCTTTATCACATCATGAATGACGATGGAAACCATACGCCACATAAATTTGACCTACCATCTGTTGTTCAACGAACTCGTATGGTCGTTCTACCATCTCGTCCAGTGTTTTTGCCCACTCTCGAGCGACATGCTTGAAATCAGCACCAGGAAACCATTCAGGTACGTGTCGTACTACACAGACATGAGGGTTACAGAGCGCACTCAAAAACGGTGCCGCATACATGCGGGAATGTAATTGACAAGGAAATTTCCACGTGAAGTGATTAACGCCACATGGGTCATCGCAGCATGCACATTCGAGAGAAAAGGATCGCATCCATTTCTCGTCTCATAACCGAATGTGATTCGGAGGACAAGAGAACCGGTCATTCTGTAAAACAATCCATAAGCGCTAAAGTCGGCATGTGCGATTGAGTAAACCTTCTGATATGGTCCAAAAGGTCCTCCGGTCTGTCGATAAGTAGTTTGAGGAAGCAATGCGCCCCGATTTCAGTCAAATCGAAGAACTTCTTTACAGCTACATTAGTACCAATAGCCTGATGAAATATCCTGCGATATCTCCGATGGCGAGGACCGAACTGCATTAGCGCTAAAGATTGTTGCCATCCTGTGAGTTCGGCCATGGGGAATCCGGGTCTACCGGAGTAGATACGACTTTTCTTATCCAGTAATTCCATGGCTGTCTTCGCAGAATTGATGATCACAAAAGTTTTTCCTGAAACGGTGACGGACACAAGGTCCCCTGCATTCTCCAATGTGTAAGTGTTTGGGGGGAACGACTTGCTGCACTTACCATACTGTTTCGCCCATTCCGTGAATTTCAACCATTCCCGTTGTCGCGGCATATCTAGCAGATTTTCGATAAGTGGCCACTTCTGTGGCCCTGGAGGAAGGGGCAATTTGGAAGGCCGCCGTGCGGCAGAACGCCAGCTCGCATAGAGGACCAGGGAGGCAAGAATGATGTATGAGAATACGGACATTGCCCCAGGATCCGTTGTGACAAATATTGACCCCCCCGTATTTAATCTGTCTCGGGCCGTTTTGGGTGACTAATGCTCCAGGAGCATTGGTGTTCGGGGATTTCAAAATGGGAGATCAAAGCAAAGCTCTCGAGCTGTAGAATTACCCATGCTATAATTCCGTTTTCAAAGGGCCTGGGCACGTAGGGACTTGCAGGGGAAATCTATGTTGTTTTGGAAAACTGTTAGGATGCTTTCAAGACTTCATGATTCCGATGTAAGTATCAACAAGCGGAGTCTAAATCAGTTGTGGTTCAATGTCACGCATCGTGGTCTTTCTAAAGGTACAACGGCGAGTCCTGGATGTTTATTAATGTGGACATAGGACTAGATAGGGCGTACATTTTTACTGAATGTCTACGTACAATTTCTAGTAAAATAATAGCAATCTCCGTAAATTGTGACGCTCTGGTGCAAATGTAACATCGGCAGGATCACGTTGATGCATTGATGGTGTGTCCATTGTACGCGCGACTCTTGCAGTGAGCATTCTTCCTTGTATCCGTTGTCACCGAAGCCTCTCCATTGGACAATTACCTGTGATACTGCGGTAAAAATCCGTGCGCCAATCACTGATCTAATTCAAACAGTGATCGAGAATACATGTATACGCTCCGATCATAAATCATAGACATGATTGACTTAACCCTGCCATAGGACAAGATCCAATTCGTCTCGCGCAAAAAACAGCACATCGAACCGAACAAAGGTGGACGCGAGTCCGCATCGAATTGAGGATGCACAAAGCACTGATAGCGAGGATCCCGAAACCATGTTTATTCCCTCCCCATCCCCGGAGGAGATATTCAGCGATGCAGATGGTGCCAATTCTGATGGAGAATGGCCTATAGAGATCATCGGCGAGCAGGTGGATCTATTCGGTAATATCAAGTACGTGATTTCACGGTTTCGGACGTACGAACTAAGCCACCTATTTTGCATCCAGGTATGAGGTAAGAGTGAGTACAACGGTTTTGCGATATCATCACGCATGAAAAAAACTAGGTAAAATGGGAAACTTGGAGCCGTGCAGACGGAAGCAATACGACATGGGATAATTCACTCATTCCCAAAGACGTGATTGAAAACTGGGAAAACGATCAGAGGCGACGGCGTCTAGCTAAAGCTAACGAGCCAGGCATCAGAATCCCGACATCATACGATGTAACGGACGGACCTACACATTTGCGTCACGACGCTGCCGAAGAGAAGATGCAGAAACCAGGAGAAGGCGGCTCTCTCTGGGGCCTCATATTACAGAAACGGAAATCTCGGCAAGAGCTCCAAGTACGTTTCTCGCATCTAAAACGTGACGTGCCTTACTTTGAACAAAGGATCCACCCAAACGAGAGCTTTCTGTTGAAATTGTTGACATAACGCAGGATGAGTCATACCGCGACGTCAGAAAATCTACTCGATTGCAAACGCAGAGGTCTATGGCAAGCGCTCCAAGCAGTAGGACTGCTCCAACGTGTTCGTAATCCCTTGTCGGCACCTTGTTCCCGCCCTTAAGTTGAACATCATCCGCAGATTCTTCATCCGGACCATCTGTGTCTCCTCAAAAGCGAAGGGCTTCTCCAAGTCCCGCGCCTAGTTTCAGCCGCGACGATCCTGTTGTCCGGCGGAGACCAGGCAGGCCCCGCAAACGACAGAAAGGTATGAAGCGAGACCAAAGTATGAATAAAGGCTGGCTCATGTGGTAAGCATCAGAGGAAGAAGTTGGCCAATCCCAGTCAACAAAGCCAAGTCAACCATATACCCCTCAAGTTGTGAAATTTAACGGCCATCGCGAGGTGCTAGGCAATCCTTCCGTCATTCCATCTCCACCCACGATCACAATGCATAAGAAAACGGTGAGACGATGTTCTTCCAGGTACGTATTCATGAAAGCTTTCACGGAATTGGTACACAAGCTTTCAAGAAGTAGGGAGTCATTGGGCAGAACATGGACGGAGATTGCAAAGGAAGGAGGGGCAGCGTATGTTACATTCACTAATGAAGTAGATGAAGAAGATGTGCCACAACTCCCCTCCGGCTTTCGATACCTCGAAACGGGATACCTGTAGTATGTTCATTGTCTCCTTGAGAATTCACTCCTGATACAACACTTTCTTCGTGTAGTTCTAGCAATGTTCCAAAGCCAAAAGACCTGGATAGTGGGCTCTTCATCAGATGTAGCTGCAATCAGTGCGGCGACCCTACGAAATGTGAGTGCCAGAGCATATCGGAGTTGGAAGACAGGCGGGGAGAGAAAAGGATAGCATACGATCTGAAGGTATTCACACCACTCTGCATCCACAATTCAATTCAAGCCTACACAATTGTCAGGGATTATTTGATATTGATGTGACGCCTGGACTACTGGTTATTGAATGTAATGAGGTGGGACTCTGAGGTCACAGTGTCGTTGGCGTATTTCTTGACGTTGACATCAGCACTGCACATGTACTCTATCTTGCCCAAATCGTGTATCACAACGGCCGCGAAAAGTCCCAATTGATATTTTCAAGACGGCAAACCGTGGGTGGGGCGCACGGCCACTATGCAATGTTCCAAATGGTGCTGTGTTGGGAATGTACACTGGGTACGGTTTCTGTTAATACATTCGCACAAAAGCTGATTCCTTCCTGCCGGAAGGAAATTAATGTGACCCTCCTATTCGAACGTCTATTTTTCGACCATCTCACTGAATTTTTTTATAGGACACGGAAGGAAGCTGAGGAACTGGACGAGGGAGACCTAGGATTTTTCTTTGATCTTGACGGTCAGGAGAATCCATATGAAAGCGAGCCACAGAGCATAGAAGCTTATACCGTTGATTCGCGTAACTGTGGTTCGTACTTGAGTTCTAACTGATGCACACTACCAATGCTCTACCCAGGAAACTGGACACGCTTTATAAAGTGAGTACAGTAGCTCCATATCACTCTGAAACTCTTATTCTCATCGTCTCAGCCATTCATGTTGCCCGAACCTGCAAGTTTACCAAGTTGTCCACGATACTATTCCAGAGGTAAGGATAGTCCATAGCGGCCGAGATATTTCTTTACATATTTGCATAGCTCAACACTCCCTCCATTATGTTCTGCGCCACGAAAGACATCCCTGCAAAGTGTGAATTTACAATTGATTATGACCCTTGTGCCACCACCGACGACGACGACCAACCAGAGTCGAGGAGGGTTACAACTAAACCACAAGACACTATCTTATGCAAATGTGGCGAGGACGATTGCCGAAGATGGGTCAGGGTTTTGATCTAGGAGACGTTATAGAAAACCGATGCAAGAGGATCCACTACTGTTCAGTAAATAGGCTAGGCTTTTGAATTGGCACGAGTTGAATTTCTAATGAACAAAACATGATTCATGCTGGTAATACAAATTTCACAAAACGTTCTAGTACATTCTGTACCTGTGTAGACAGCATAACGCCGGCGCCGAATGCCAGCCCGGTAGTAAACACCGCTTTCAACATTGTTCTTTGCTCTGGATTTATTGACAACGGAGATTTGACGGGAACCCCATATTCAGCGAACTGCTTCGCGGATCGATAAGCAGTTTGCATCCCAGGAAGACCGTCGATACTTTTCATGTTGTTGGCTTCCCAATACCACCTTAAGCCGTTCTTGGGGCGTTCCGAGGTCAGAGCTGCTGCATCATCGGCTACCTCTCTTTTCGACATATAGTCATCCAACACCGTGCGCTCTGCTCGGTAGTCGAAGAAGGGGACAGCAAATCCACAAGACTAAATGATGGTCCTCCAGACTTACGATTCCTGCAAGTGAAATTGTAATCCTTACTGTAGCAGCCTTGTGGACGGTAATCATGATAACGGATCTTGACCCTGGTTTCCGGTTATTGGGCGAAATGAGAGCGTTATACTCGGGCGTATCGAATTCGTGTACAATGCCTGTGAGAAACAGTGAAGTCAAGTAAATGAATTCTGATCTTATATGCGTGCCTTTTCCGAATAATCTTGCGATCCTTGGTGGCCCTTCAAACGCGTTGAAGAGGACCGTAATCCGGCCGTTCTCGCGAAGGTGCGAGATCGTTTCTACGCCTGGGGTACATGGATGGGTCAATTTACAGCCCTGGGGCCGTGTATCATACCCCACATACCGCTTCCTGTAAGGTCTTCGTACCACACAGTGTGATCATCTATGATATGAAAAGTTCCGTGCCCCCCTTTAGGTGATAGGTTAACATGTCCTTCCCCGCTGAATGGGGCTGTTGCTACCCAAAAAACCTTCTGCTTGAGGATCCACGTCGCCAGAGATTCCGGGATGTGGTCGTAAAATTGAACCATGGATCTGTGTGAAGAACCCCAGGTGAGTCACATCCAGTCCAACACGTGCCGCCAAGCGCCATTATCCATTGGCTCGTGCGTTTTCCCCAAAACCTTTAACCCAAATGGGAGGCATAGCCACCGGAATGAACCTGGGGAGCATATCTGGTCATACAGCCGATTTATCAATCTCAACGCTTGTATAATGATGCCAAACACGAGATTGGATGGTGGCTAATCTAACGTGGCCAAGGTAAATGACCTAGGACATCCGTTGGCTGGCATGGAAATAAGATGGTACTGGAGCCTAGCTTGGTGGAGTACTTTCAAGGTGATACATACATTAATGCATATCCCGCAGGTCATTTTCGGTCAATTCATGGATCGCGTGAAAGGATGAGGCCAGCGACATGCTTTTTCACTGTGTTATAAGAAGAGTCTTGCTGCCAAGTTCAATCAGGTTGTCATTAGAAAAAAACTGTCGGCAAATGCGCATCAAAGGGTATTCCGTTGATACCGTGAACAAATCAACATGCACGGATCCGTCTCCCATTGATCCCAACTTCCATTCTACGGCACCGCACGTTTTCTAGGATAGACGCGGATCCAACAGTGTCGTGGGTATTACGGATATTTTGCTTGCTTCGTGCCAGTTCTGACTGGGTTTGTACGGATCACAGTTATTTGGCTGCTGATCCGCAGGTCAACCCAGGCAAGTCCGTTCTAGCTGGAGCTGGATTGG
Source organism: Amanita jacksonii TRTC168611 (assembly GCA_000497225.1). Lineage (NCBI taxonomy): Eukaryota > Fungi > Basidiomycota > Agaricomycetes > Agaricales > Amanitaceae > Amanita > Amanita jacksonii. The sequence continues at coordinate 2,326 of AYNK01002397.1, read as the reverse complement.
ATGGTGTGGCGATAGCCATTGGGTAATTATGATTTGATCATTCACCAGGCCAAAAGAGGCATCTCTTGAATTAAAATGTTCTCGTGCCTTGAAACAGAGTTTATGTATTTGTGCTTGCCAACGTCGTAACACTGGGCACAGCTAGGACTAAAAAGTCATTGGGGTTGATCACCCTGATTGAAAGGCAGAGGAGCCTAAATTGAGGTGTGGGAAGGAGTGAACGGGGGAGGCGGAAGAAGCGGCCCAAAAAGGCAATGACAGACATTAATGGAAAAAACAAGAAAGAGGCAGTCGGCAGCCTTTCTGGCCTTCGCATGTCTCAGCAACCCAACTCCAACACGAGCCTCCTCTCCCTCTCCATAGCTGCTGCGAATGCTCAGCCTATTCCACTCTCTTCCTCTAACCCTACTGTAAGCAAGCACCATAGAAGGCTTTCCTCCACCGGCAAGACAAGAAGGCGACTCAGCGACGCCAGAGACGCTGCTGCCCGTCCGACGTAAGTGAAAGAAACTATCGTTTTCCTTTGAAAAAGAACCATTGAGGATCTTTGGCTGTAGATCCACCGCTGCTGCGGCGCTGTCTCTAGCTTCGCTTTCATTGTCCACTTCACCTCCTTCCGTGCCACACCCTATTTCCACGTCACTCGGGTCTGCCTTTGATGCCTTGGCCAGCACTGAACATTCCAGCTCCACCACCAATGGGTCTGCCTCCCAGTCTTTGAAACTTGAACCTGCTGATGCTTCGGCCAATGGAAGTACGATGGACCCGGGTACGTCCGCTCCTGCTGCCGAGCCCATCCCTATCGCGAATGGAAAGAACAAGAAGCGGGGAATGGACCATAAGTGTGAGACTTGTTCAAAGGTATGTTTGCTTTTTCAGGTCTTCATCATAATGTTTTTAGCTTGAGCTTTTGGCATAGATTTACCGCCACCCCTCATGTCTCATTAAGCACCGCTGGGAACATACGCCCCATTGGCGTGAGGCGTCCAGGTATGTGTTGAGCAAGCACCAGCAAGTACAATTACTCGAAGTAGGCTTTCGCCATCAACGTTTTTTTAAATAAATGATGCTGATTGACTATAGGCTGCGGCAATTCTTTCACACCTATCACCGTCATCCTCCTCTCTTCCGGAGGACCGCTCCTTATGGCCTTCCTTCCTATCTGGAGGCTCGCTTCCGCCACCAGAGAACGCCAACTTGGGTTCTCACTCCCCCAACCCCTATAATGATAACCATACCTCCGCCAGCTATAGCTCGCCCAGGCAGACTAATTCTGTCCCCAACTATTATCGCTCTGCGGCGTCGTCTTACCCGAACAACGATGCCGCTGGTGGCCCTCGGTTGCATGATTACACACTACCCAATCCTAATGGCGCTGGCGGTGCCGTCACCCAAGTCCGACCTGGCTTGGTGGGGGTGCCTAACGCTGATGATGTTTCTCCCTATACATCCCTTCCCTTGACTTCAGACAAGATTGGGGCGGCTTCCAAGCCTATATCTGTACCATCCACTCAAGTCCCATCTCATGGGGCGGATACGTCATCCGCATCCCCAGGACAAATTAGCTCGCTGTATCGGTCCGATTCTGTTGGCTCGGGTTCAGGCTCTCGTTCTCGTTCTCAATCTGCGTCCATTTCTGACGAAGAAATGTCGTCCTTTATGGATCAGGACAAGCCTTGGCGCGGATTTGCCGGGAGGAGGTTCAAGGACCTTGTTGACTTGGACGAAGAAAGCGAATGGAATAATGATTATGGGCGAAAGGCCCGCGAGAAGCCCAGGTTAAGCCACGGGCCTGCCGACGAAGAATGGGATGGTATGGAGATGGATATGGAAATGGATTAAATCTCCATCTCGACCCTTTTGTTCTGTTTTTATCTCATTGGGCTCATTCAAGGCCAGGCTACCAGCATCCGCAAAGCATTATTTCTCTCTCTCTCCCTCTCTCTCTCGATTGTTGTACCATCATATCTGCTCGTCTCCCTGCGATCCCTCTACTTTGGCGTTGTTTGGCCCGACCACCGACTGGCGCTTCATTTTCCCTACTCTTCACTTGGGCTTACTTTCCTTTTTGTTGTATTATCTACTATCAATCTTCTCCCCGACCCTTGTACAACTGCGTCCTGTTAACACCTACACCTTATGCCTCCGAGTGGGGTTTTGACTGGTTCTTTGTGTCATGTACAAATACGTGCGGAAATAGACTCTTTCAATTTTGTTTTCTTTACAATGTTTATTTCATTCCACTTGTTATAGATTAGTCATGGTTGCAATGGAAGGTTTTTGCTGGCTGAGGCCAAGCTCGCTGTTGGTCACGGGATCACGTCGC